>SNQJ01S0024572.1:144672-163754 GCA_010110895.2 Picea sitchensis | reverse complement strand
ACCCCTTACTGCCATGACATCTAACCCCTCACCCATATAACCCATTACACACATATCACCTAATTATTAACAACTATAACCCCTATAAGTCCAAACATGTATACTCTTTAAGTCCTTTAACTAATATCACCCCTAACCTCCCTTACCATAACTCATGTAAGCACTTAACCATTAATATCTACCCTTTATAATATTTATAACCTATAACACCTTATCTAGTTTATAATTCATTTAACTTTTAATAGTTATAACCCATTATTTCCAAATACCTATAACGTCTTCATCACTTAAGTACTAAAACCCTAGCATATATAACCCCTAAGAATTATCCCCTATAACCCCTAAATATTTGTATGTATTACCATTAACACTTAACACATATATCTTTTATCCATAATTAGCGCCTATAACCTCTTCCCCTAAACCCTTAGAATAAATGAAAAAAAACCATAAAATAGTTCAATAGCACCAAATTCCTAAATCACACGGAAAAATTTTAAGTACTAACCTTCAAAATCTAAGCTATGTAGAGTCTGATCAATTCAATGTTTCTCTTCTTGAAAGAGAATTGAAATCAAGATTTCATAAAAACCAGAACACCATTGCATCAGAACACTCGAATGATTTTCACAATTGTAGAAAATGATCGTCATAACTATAGAAAAATTGTCGTAACTAGGATATATATATGATTGATTTGTTGCAAATGACCGTTTGATTCCCACATGTGCCTGTTGGTATCCAATTCACATTTTTATACTGTTCTTATAAGCTGCCTACACCAGTGTTTTACAAAATTTGATTTTCGTCGCAATCCTCGGAATAAAATAACACTATTATTTTGTGCTATTTGCACACCTGCCTTTGTTCTTGTTTTCACGACTGCAAGCGTGAAAACTTTGATTTCGAAGTCATATTAAAAACGTCATTGGATTGTTATGATCACTCTTTTCCATATGTTCATTGTGCTTCCAATTTAATTATGGTTATACAATTGGTAAGGCCCCAAGATTCTTTACTCATTTGGCATTTTTTGTTGTTAATATGATTTCAATTTTTATGAGGCTGTGATGATTTCTTAAGGATTGTGATTCAATTGTTGATTTATTGGTGGTTTGATGTACTTTGATCAAATTCGTTGGCACATTGGTTTCATGAAAACACATTGACGTTATGGATTAGACCCTTGGCGCAATCATATCATACAACACATATTTCATATGATTGAACCCTTGGTGTTGATTTCGAATCTTTGTCTTGGTTTTAAAACTATGCTAATACTATTGCTCGCGCAAATGTTTGGTTTATTTACCATAGATTTAAATTGTTTGAATGGCATGGTTTTTAACATATGCTATAGTGATTTGAATCATTATATGCGCCATCGGTTGTACTATGGGAAATGACTATTTTGCATGGGCTAATCTATCTCCACCACCTTCGCACATTCTGTCATTAATGCTTTCCCCCTATCCCGGGTCACCTTTTCTAGTTTTCGGGTAAGCCCGTGAGCGTTCTGCCCCTGTGTATACTCTGTTCGAACCTTTGCCCAAGCACCCTGCTTACCATGTGCTCCTGTCTATGGCACCGGTGGTGCGCATAGAGCCGAACGGTAGTCAAACTCTGTTGTTGTTCGATAATTCCCATAAGGATTTAGAAAACAGTGGTTGGCTAGTGTTTATACAGAGGTTCAAGGGTTTCAACATTTCAGTTGTGCAACAATTCTCCCTCACCTTTGATGGTTGCAGGGCTAAAGTCGGTGACATACAGCTCGAGCTGAATGAAGAATTCATAAGATCTGCTACAGGACTAGCAGCTATAGGCCAAAGGTGGTTTAAAAACTCCAAAGTCGATGAGGTGTCGTGGCCTTTGCTATTCATATCTAGAAAGATAGTTTCATGTGATAAAGGTATGCCTATTTCTACCCTCAAACCCAGGTGGCACGATCTCTTGGTAATTGTTAAACAGTTTGTGACCTGTGAAGGTCGGTATGGCTTGGTATTTCTGTATCACCTCCAGTTATTGATGAATTTCATGGGCTATCCTTTGAACATGCCACATTACTTCTTGCGTAGTCTTTACAAGATGTCTAAGAAATTCAAGCGCGAGAAGGCTGATAGCAACCTCTTTCATCATGGCTTGATTAGACTCATTATCGTCCACCATTTAAACCTTAGTGGTGATCATTTGCAAGATTTTCTATCTAGAAATGGCTTTGTTAATCCAGAGTCTGCTTCAATCGACAAGGTTGTGGTCAGTGAGACTATGGCTGGACCAGCCGTGCCATTTCATATCCTTCTACCCCCTGTCAAACCCTCAGTTTGCCCCAACTTAGACCTACCTGATTCCATGGTTAACCCATGTACTAAAGACAAGACTGGGGCCATTAAGAAGCCTGTGAGTAAGAAAGGAAGAGGTGAAAATGCTGTCAACAGTAAAGGGAAGAAAAATGATCGATTGATTTCAAGATTTTCCCAGAACAAACCTAAACAGAACATCGACCAAAATCCCATAGTGCTGAGAGAGGACTCAGACTCTGATATTGAGCATTTCCTAGCTGAGGAGTACCCCTATTCCCATGGCCTATGCTCTAAAGAACCCAATGACTATGTCTCTAACTTACCCCCGTGCCTCAAAAACGACCCAAACTACCCAGGAATCAAGCTGCACAAGGAAACCCCTGGTAATCTGAATAAACCCTCGCCTGTGATACCAAAGAAACCATCATGCATCCAATGTAATGCTTGGCTAGAGTGTTATTACACCGACATTCCCTTGTTGCAATCAAAGATCAAATCGTTAGAGGAGCAAGTTACAGTGCTGTCAAAAGAAAGAGACATGCTTCAAGCTAATGAGAAGAAACAAAAAACCACCGGTTCAATTGTATTCAGGAACGTCGAAGCCGCAACGACCTTCGTCAATTCCAAGTTATCATGATCAAAGCTTTTTCTTATTGTTCAGGTATGAATTTCAATATTAATTTCATTTTATGAGTTGGTTTAGGTTAATATAACCGATTGGATTTTCTTTCAATAGCTCTGTTCATTTTGATTCAAAATGATTTTGTTGCTTTCATTTTACCAAAACAATTTCGTTATGAATCATGAGTGGGAAATTTGTTCGCTAAATTCGGACACAGCTATGATTTAGTTAATGAGATTTTATTATTCTCAGTTTAGTATAAATGATTGATTTGTTTTGATTCTGTTTGGTTTGTTTTGAAACAATTCTGTTCATTTGAATTTAATCGATTGGGTTTGCTTCGATCAATTTTGTTTGTTTTTAATTAATTCAAAACAATCATGTTGACTTTGATTTACCAGAAGCGATTATTTTTAGTTTTCTCGTTTGGATTATGATTGCATTCAACCTGTATAAAAGATTGGTTTGCTAAAATCTTGTGCTGATTGATACGATTTTGCATAACGATTATGTCGGCTCCAAACTGTTTTGATTCGTTCCTGTTTGATTTGATTTGCAAACGATTGCTGCATGTCTTGAGTTAGCACGATTACTTGTATGAGTTGGATTGGTATCGAAAGTAGATTTGATGTTTCTCTGTTAGTTTTGATTTTCAAAAAACAATTTTGTCAAGCTCAGATTGACATATTTTGTTTCTGTTGAATTCGTATGAAAAACTTGGCTAATAGTCCATTTTGAAATTGATTCAAGTGATGATTTCGTTGGTTCCCCAACTGTCAATCGATTCTGTCTGCTCCCAGTTGGCAATAACAAACGTTTGAAAAATCCCACATATCATGTTATCAATTGATTAATTCAATTATGATTTCATTTGTTTCAATTTGCATACAAGTTTTGGTTTGATATTGCATCAATGATTCGCTCTGTTTGGAATTAGTGATTAAATATTTGGTTGAATGAGTCGAATATAATTCTGTTAAGTTTTGGATTGATTTTAAAATGATTCTATGCTCAAATTAGACCAGCTACAAAATCGCGAGATTCTGTAGCTAGTCTTAAAAATTAGATTTTTGTCAATTTTATCAATAAAATATCCTCTAAACTTGTCTATTCTTGTCCTCTTTTAGGTACATACGAATTACAATGATCAATTGGGCATGTTGTGGCAGTTTAGGAGACACTTTTGTGATGTAGTTTTTGTTTTAGGTTGTTAGCTTGAGTCAGAAATAGAGATTTGGGATAGTATCCCCAGATTTTTTGTAAACTATTTTGATAATTCCCATAGGGATGTTTTACCCTGTGGGAGGTCTTTAAATACTTGTTATTTTTTGTAAAGAACCCATCATCATCACTGTTGGGAGAAACATATCATGGATTTATGATACAGACTGGGATGAAAGTTGATGTCTTGTAACAACTTTCGCTTTCAATATATCAAACTTTTGTTTGAAGTTTTCTGCATATCAGTTTGCAATTAATTATCGACTACTTTAGCTATCATGATTCATTGCATGTTGATGTGATTTGGTTTGTATGTTTTCCATATCTGATCTCTCTTATTTAAAATTACAACAATTATTCTGTTTCAGTTTAATGAATCACAAGTTTACCTTTTTCGTTAAATGAATCATTTTGCACAAATTATTGCACAGATTTATCTAATTGTGATGGTTTGTAAACCATAAAATTGTTGTTATCTTTTATGTCTTATTTGTCCTGTCATTTATACTTGAAGAGCACATATTCTTCCCATTTATGAGAAGTTCATGGATAATCTGGTGCGGGTTTCCTCCCTCCGAACAGCTAAAACAACTATTGCATACAGGACAAACTTGAAGCGTTACTTCAGGTCAGTTTGTTATTTGTTATTTAATAGTTAATTTGTTAGTATAATATAAGTAGTTTAGATAGATATATGTATAGTTTAGATTTGTAGTTAGAATTATTATTTTAGTTTCTTAGCTTAGATAGTTTTTCAGTTTATTTCTTTCTCATAAAATTATAAAAATGAAAAAACAATAGTTTTGCTGTCGTAGGACAGTTTACAAATGATTTTTGCAGGTTTTCATTTAAATATGTAATTTGTAAATATTGTACATTTGTGATTAAGATTTAATTCTATTGATAGTTGAATATTAAATTTCATAGAGTTATTATAGGATTAGATAGTAAATTGTATATATTAATAGTTCAGATTTGTTTATTAGTTTGTTTTAATTGTTATTTTGATTTAGGTTAGTTCATTTAGAGTAGTTTTCTTTTGTTTTCCTAGGACTTATATCGGCCAACGGAGCCACTAAACTCGTCAAGGTGGGTTATCCCAAACGACTTGGGTTATTTAGACAACCCCGGACCGGATCCACTCTTCCAGTTGGCGAGCGTTCAATTTCGCCCGTCAACAAATGGCGCTAGAAGGAGGGCCTGAAATTTATTAATGGCACGAGGCGGTCGTAAGACTCCTCCACCACCTAATCGCTCACCTATAGTGACAATAAGTCATTCGAATGATAACATTCCCCCTCAAGCAACAACCACATCAAACGATGATCCACAGATCACAGTTGAGCCAGTAACCCCAAATCCTACAGGTGGTGACATACAAGATATTGTCCGCCAATCTCTCATAAGAACACATAGTGCCTTTGGACCAAGCTTTATATTTCTCTGATATCAGAGAACAACTCGGAGGCACTAACCTCACTGTGAACGCTACATATCCAATCCTCACTCCTGCTGTAGGAGGATCTGGAATACCTCCCTCACCACCTCCATCATACCCTTCTTCTTCGGGAGAAGACTCTTCTGATGAAGGCAGTTCCCCTTCTCAGCCTTTCACACCGACTACACCAATGGCCAACTAGAACAACCCTGCCAGACCTTGGCTCAACCAGGATGCAGTAGCCGTACCTGGAGATCAACATCCCTTACCCAAACATCCGGAGAAGTGGCTTCCCAAGTTTGACCCTGACTCTAAACAGATCGCTGAAGATCACATTAAAAAGTTTATGTTAGCCATAAGACTCCGCAATGTCGAGCATGAAGATGTAGTCTGTAGGTTGTTCCCCTATACTTTCGAGGGAAATGCCTCTACCTGGTACTTTTCCCAACAACCCCATACCATTGCGTCTTGGGAGAAATTCGAGTCATGCTTTTTGGAAAAGTTCAGAGATGGTAAGCCTTCGGAAATCCTAGTCATGGAGCTTTCTAACTTAAGAATGAACCCAAAAGAGAAATTTAAAGACTTTAATCGAAGATTCTTAACACTTAAGAACCGAATCCCTACAGATTCCATGCCTGCCGAGAATCTTATCATAACATACTATACTAAAGCCTTGCATCAAAGTATAGCCATTTGGGTTAAACGATCTAAGAAATCCACATTGTTAGAGGCCTTCGAGGAGGCCAGCCAGATTGAAAAAGACATACTTAGTCTAAAATATGCTACTAGCAATGAAACAGAAACTAGTTCATCTTCCAAAAAGAAGATCAAAATCCTCCCTAGACCTACTCAAAGTAAAACACAACCTGAAAGCTCTGATTTAGAAAACTTAACTAAAGTTGTTCAAAAACTATCAAATCAAGTTATAGATTTGAAAAGGATGGCCGAAGAAGATTCTTTGAGAAAAGGGCCTTACAATCCCCCGTTTAGGAAGCCCTTTCCCACCAACCGACCTAATCCGAATCCCGAGGGCCTTAATCTAGAAAGTTTGCAATACGCCCTTCAAACATTTCTAGAAGCCCTGGATAACTTGATGCCTCCTGATATTCCTGAGGAGGTAGTTGAACAAGAGACAGTTCAAGAAGAAGAATCTTCTCCAAACATTTTTGGACACTTCTTGGATAACATCTTTCAAGCTAACTTTGAGACAGTACATCCTTACAATACTAGGAGTAATACAACAAGCAAACCTTCTTCTGAAAACACTACGACTTTGCCCCCAAATCAATCTAAACCAGCTGAGACTAAACAGAGTCAAGTAAACCCTAACTTAGATTATGATTTAATTGAATATCTTAAAAATTTAAGGGCTAACATTTTTGTTTATGAGTTATTGAAATTTCCATTTCTGCTACAAAAAATGTTACATAATATCGCAGAGAATGGAAAAAATGGTAATTCAAGTGGTAACAAGGTTGTTCAAAACAAAGTTCCTCAGAAGACTTCCACTAAGAATAATCCTAATCCTCATGATAAAGGAAGCCTTCCTGTAAGTAATGTAAATAATGTAAATAATGTAGATAAATTAGCCTTAGAAACTGCGAGTAAAAAGCCACAAGCTACCACCCTTAGTACTCGTAGAAATGTACCTCCATTTTTGTTAACTTTCAAAATCTTTAATAGAAACGTGCACAATTGTATGGTGGACTCAGGAGCGTCATACAATGTGATGCCATGGTCTGTGTGTCAGAAGATTAACGCTGAAGTTGAACCCTCCACTTTAAAAATCGTTCAACTTGATCGAACCAATGTTAAAGTTATAAGCGAACTAAAGAATGTGCTTATAAGATTATCGTCTAACCCCCAAGTTCATCAAGTTATTGACATTATCGTTGTGGATATTCCAGAAGTGTATGGTCTATTTTTAAGCAGGGACTGGTCGGAGCAGCTACACGGCTATTTCGCGACAGATTGGTCTCACCTGTGGCTTCCAGAAAATGACAAGCCTAACAAGATCAAGGTAAATCGTGAACGATACCTTAAGTTCACAGTCACAGATTTGAATGATCCAAATAAACCATTCACACCCTCTGTCGATTCACCTGAAATACAAGGGATGGATACCTTTTTCGGCAATTTCATGGCTGAGGCTTCAACTGTCACCAACCCAGAACAACAGTCCGATATTGTAGCATACATGCAACCAGCAGCTTCTACACAACGGTCTCATGCACCCGATAAAAATCAAATTTGGTCTCTTTATTTTGACGGGTCAAAGTCTAAGGAAGGAGCTGGTGTCGGCTACGTTATTATCGATCCGGCAGGTAACAAAACATTGATTGCATGTAGGCTAGAATTTGAATGTACTAATAACACAAAAAAATATGAGGCTTTACCACAGGGTCTCATAAAAGATTTAGATATGAACATTCAAAACTTGACTGTCTTTGGTGATTCAGAAATCGTGGTTAGACAGGTAAGAGATTCTATCCACTGTCTGTCTCTGCATCTTAAAAGCTACCAATCCGAGGTATGGAATTTAATGAATAAATTTTCCTCTTTCAATATAAATTCTATTCCTAGATTGAATAATTCTGAAGTAGATCTATTAGCTAACGTAGCTTCTAAACTCTTTCCTGCAGAAGGCTTGTCCCCAGATGCATTCTCCGTCGAACTGTTGTTCAGGCCATCCGTGCCCAACAACATCACGAACTGGAGAGTCTTCGACGACGATCAACAAATTATTAGCTTCCTGCATATGGAAGAAACTTTTCAAGGCGCAGTTATTGACGAATGCACTCACGACGACAATTTGCGCGATTTCACGGTAATACCAGATCCGAGAACTCCTAAATATTCATCGGACATGGTAAATTCGATCCCTAAATCTATAGTTAGATTAGAGAAATTTTATGATCTTCAAGATAAATTAAAAAAATCGGTCAACTGTAAAACCAATAGTTCCTCGTTATCATATGAAAAAGTAAACTTAGGAACTGGTGACAATCCGCAGTGCATTAATCTAGGGGTAGGATGTTCTCAACAAGAAAAATCTGCATTTATTAAATTGTTTAAAGAATTTAAAGATGTTTTTGCATGGAGGTATGATGACCTTAAAACTTTCAACCCTAACATCATATAACACGTCATTCCTATGAAACCCCAAACCTTACCCTTTCAACAAAAATTAAGAAAAATGCACCCTAAGCTCGAACCGACAGTAAAAAAAGAGTTAAATAAGCTCCTAAATGCTAAGATAATTTTCCCTGTTAGGCAGACTCAATGGGTTTCTAACCTTGTCCCTGTCTGGAAGAAAAGTGGGGAAATCTGACTATGCATCGATTTCCGAAACCGTAATAGAGCATCTGATAAAGACAACTACCCTATCCCACCCATGGAACATATCCTTCAACAGGTATCTGGTTCTAAGAGGCTATCTTTATTGGATGGTTTCTCGGGGTAAAACCAAGTCCTGATGTCTCCTCCATACCAACTTAAAACTACCTTCCATACTCCATGGGGCACCTACGCTTATCGAAAAATTCCCTTTGGACTGATTAATGTTGGTGCCACTTTCCAGAGAGCGATGGACATTGCTTTCCGAGGCTTAATCAATCAGTCCATCGTAGTTTACTTAGATGATGTTATTGTATTTTATAAAAACAAAACTGATCATCTAGCTCATTTACGAGTTGTTCTACAGCGATGTCGTAAATACGACATTTCCTTGAATCCTAAAAAATCCATTTTTGCAGTAGAACAGGGTAAACTCTTAGGATTTATTGTGTCAAGCAAAGGGATGATTATCGACCCTGAAAGGACTCAAGTCATCTCGAAACTTCCCCCTCCTACTTCCAAAAAGTCTATGCAGTCTTTCTTAGGCCAGATAAACTTTGTGAGGAGATTCGTCCCCAGCTTCTCCGAAATGGTTAGACCTTTACAGAACCTAATTAAGAAAGACGCCCAATATCATTGGGGACCCTTAGAAAATAAATCTTTTAATGAAATAAAAAAGGCCATAATAGACGCTCCTTCTCTCATGAGCCCCGACTTTTCCCAAGACTTTACGCTCTACACTTTTGCTTCTGACCGTTCCTATGCTGCAGTCCTAACTCAAAAGAACACCGAAAACAACGAAGTACCCATTGTCTTTATGAGATCTGCTTTCAAAGGAACGGAACTTAATTATCCAGCGATATATCAGCAAGCCTACGTTGTTTTCAAAGCAGTCAAGAACTTACGGTCTTATCTTTTGAAATCTAGGATGAAAGTTATTATCCCTTATCCAGCTATTAGGAACCTGTTAGTGCAGAAAGAACTAGGAGAAAAGAGGGCTAACTGGGTCACCTCCTTGCAGGAGTATGACATAGAAATTACCCCAGCAAAGATAGTGAGAGTCCAAGGGTTATGCAAGTTAGTTGTTGATTCAGCAGCGATACAGCAAGAAGAAAACGATAGGTCAAATCTAGGAAAACACAATCAAAATGTAATATGTTGTGCACAAAAATCTGTCAGTCCTTGGTATGATGATATAAAATTCTGTCTTGAACATGGGTCACCCCCCCGTCACCTAGATCCCACTAAAAGAAGAGCGTTAAGATTAAAGTCTGCCTCCTTTCATTTGATTAATCATGTTATGTTTCGTCAAAATTTTGATGGCATATTAATGCGCTGTCTTGAGAAAGACGAAGCAGAAAAAGTCTTACTAGAGTAGAATGCAGGAGAAGCTGGTGGTCATTTTGGTGGTGACACCACTGCCCATAAAGTTTTGAGAGCCGGTTATTACTGGCCCACACTTTTTAGATACGCCCATGCCTTGTGTCGCAAGTGTATTATTTGTCGGAAAGCATCAGGGCGGTTATAGAAACCAACATTTCCTTTGCAGCCTGTTTCAGTAGACTCTCCTTTTCAGCAGTGGGGCCTTGATATCATAGGTCCAATCAATCCGCCATCCTCGCAGTAGCATAAGTTTATCATAACAGCCACAAATTACTTTATCCGATGGTCTGAAGCTGCCGCATTAAGAACTATGAATACCAGTCAGGTAATTGCCTTTCTAAATTCAAATATTATTACTCGTTTTGGTATCCCTGATTGTTTAGTATTCGACAACGCTTCTTATTTTTCATCTCTTGAGATGAGCGAGTTCGCTTTAGAAAAATGAATTAAATTGAAGTATTCTGCTAGCTATTACCCCCAGGGTAACGGATTGGCAGAATCAACAAATAAGAACTTGATTAAAATCATCAAGAGAACGGTGGATGAAAATCACAAAAGATGGCATAATGCACTGTTAAACGCGATTTGGGTTGATAGGGTAACACCAAAAACTGTTGTAGGTAACTCCCCCTTTTTTATCGTTTATGGCAGAGAAGCAATTCTGCCATCACACATTCTTCTCCCCTCACTACAGTTATTGCAAAAAATACAAGAAGAAGACTATCCCCCTTTGGAAAACCGAATTAATTCTTTGATGAAGCTAGAAGAGGTAAGAGCCCAAGCTAAACGTAAGTTAGATCATCATCAACTAGTAGTTAAAAGCTGGTTCGATTCTAACTCTGCCTCTAATAGGAATTTCGAAGTAGGTGATCTCGTCTTGAAATGGGACAAACCACATGAGGGAAAGGGAGAGAACACGAAATTTCAGAACTTATGGCTTGGACCATTTTTAGTTGCTGAGAAATTGGGTCCCATCTCTTTCCGATTGCAAAATCTAGAAGGGCAGCCTCACACTTATCCGGTAAATGGCCAAGATCTTAAAATATATTTTGCTTGACGACAACTCTTTGTATACTATGTACATATTTTTCTTTTGTTCGCTTTTTCTTTGTTGTTTTGGTTTTGATTTCTCCTTTGCGCTTATCAGTTTTTGTTTATGGAAATACACATACCTGCATGTTGAGCTATTCAGACAAAGAAAATAGAAAATTCCTTCACTGAAATGACTGCTGAAAAATTGTGTAAACATCAATTGTATACTTCTGAAATTTACATCTGTGTTGGAAAAGTTTGTTGTTTGAAAGAAGTTAACTGATTTCGATCTATGAGTAAAGCATGTCATGATCATCTATTATCTTTTTACGTTGTCCCTGTTCCTTAAAGGAACGACTCAGAAGATGTCTCCCTGCCTTAGAAAGTTGGTTCTGTGAATAAACCATTTCTGGATCTTAATGAAGGACAGTTCTAAAAAATTCTACTGAGGTTTGTAAAAAATATGTTAAAATATCATAATTTTCAGCGTCACCCTGCTCAACTATATATCATTAAAAAACAAAATAAATCATTAAAAGAGTTGTGGGAAGTGCTTGTAAACCCGCCAGGATGCTGAACAGGTCTACTGGGAGCGGGTAAATGCATGCATGACGCCAACAAAACTTCGTCGGGGTACTGAACAGGCCCGCTGGCAGCGAAGCAATGTGAGGTATATGAAAATTTGCAAATATGAAACCTCTGACCTTAAAATGTCCTTTATTCTAATCTGAAACTTCTTGGCAGGATACAGATATCAGAGTGGGTTAAATGGAAACCTGTCGAGGCTATGGACACCTGCTGGCAGCAGTGGCTCTGTCAACAGTATTGGAGATTTTATCTTTAATATCATGGCTCGCTTATCTTAGGACTATTATCAGTTTTCATCCTTTAAACACTGCTGGAGTATTTGGTTAATGATGATGTTTACATGATTTTCTGGTTGTTATTTTTGAGTTAGAATTATTCTTGTTATCCTAATCTGAATTTTTTTTTTTTGGCAGAGATAACTTCTTCTACCAGTGTGTCGCCATTGTTGGCAGCCAAATCACATTTTTATACTGTCCTTATAAGCTGCCTACACCAGTGTTTTGCAAACTTTGATTTTCGTCACAATCCTCGGAATAAAATAACACTATTATTTTGCACTATTTGCACACCTGCCTTTGTTCTTGTTTTCACAACTGCAAGCGTGAAAACTTTGATTTCGAAGTCATATTAAAAACGTCGCTGGATTGTTATGATCACTCTTGTTTATATGTTCATTGTGCTGCCAATTTAATTATGGTTATACAATTGGTAAGGCCCCAAGATTCTTTACTCATTTGGCATTTTTTGTTGTTAATATGATTTCAATTTTTATGAGGCTATGACGATTTCTTAAGGATTGTGATTCAATCGTTGATTTATTGGTGGTTTGATGTACTTTGATCAAATTCGTTGGCAAATTGGTTTCATGAAAACACATTGACGTTATGGATTAGACCCTTGGCACAATCATATCATACAACACATATTTCATATGATTGAACCCTTGGTGTTGATTTCGAATCTTTGTCTTGGTTTTAAAACTATGCTAATACTATTGCTCGCGCAAATGTTTGGTTGATTTACCATAGATTTTGATTGTTTGAATGGCATGGTTTTTAACATATGCTATAGTGATTTGAATCGTTATATGCATTGTCGGTCGTACTATGGGAAATGACTGTTTTGCATGGGCTAATATAGCTCCACCACCTTCGCACATTCTGTCATTAATGCTTTCCACCTATCCCGGGTCACCTTTGCTAGTTTTTGGGTAAGCCCGTGAGTGTTCTGCCCCTGCGTATACTCTGTTCAAACCCTTTCCCGAGCACCTTGCTTACCGTGTGCTCTTGTCTATGGCACTAGTGGTGCGCATAGAGCTGAACGGTAGTCAAACTCTGTTGTTGTTCGATAATGCCCGTAAGGATTTAGAAAACAGTGGTTGGTTGATGTTTATACAGAGGTTCGAGGGTTTCAACATTTTGGTTGCCCAACAATTCGCCCTCACCTTTGATGGTTGTAGGGATAAATTCGATGACATACAGCTCAAGCTTAATGAAGAATTCATAAGCTCTGCTACAGGACTAGCAGCTACAGGCCAAAGGTGGTTTAAAAACTCCAAAGTCGACGAGGTGTCGTGGCCTTTGCTATTCATATCAAGAAAGATAGTTTCCTGTGATAAAGGTATGCCTATTTCTACCCTCAAACCCAGGTGGCATGATCTCTTGGTAATTGTTAAATAGTTTGTGACCTGTGAAGGTCGGTATGGCTTGGTATTTCTGTATCACCTCCGGTTATTGATGAATTTCATGGGCTATCATTTGAACATGCCACATTACTTCTTGCGTAGTCTTTACAAGATGTCTAAGAAATTCAAGCGCGAGAAGGCTGATAGCAGCCTCTTTCATCACGGCTTGATTAGACTTATTATCGTCCACCATTTCAACCTTAGTGGCGATAATTGGCAAGCCTTTCTATCTAGAAATGGCTTTTCTAATCCAGATTCTTCTTCAATCGACAAGGTTGTTGTCAGTGAGACTGTGGGTGGACCAGCCGTGCCATTTCATATCCTTCTACCCCCTGTCAAACCCTCAGTTTTCCCCGACTTAGACCTACCCGATGCCATGGTTAACCCATGTACTAAAGACAAGACTGAGGCCATTAAGAAGCATGTGAGTAAGAAAGGCAGAGGTGACAATGTTGTCAATAGTAAAGGGAAGAAAAATGTTTGATTAATTTCGAGATTTGCCTGGAACAAACCTAAACAGAACATCGACCAAAAGCCCATAGTGTTGAACGAGGACTCGGACTCCGATATTGAGCGTTTCTTAGCTGAGGAGTACCCCTATTCCCATGGCCTATTTTCTAAAGAACGCTATGACTATGTCTCTAACTTACCCCCATGCCTCAAAAATGACCCAAACTACCCAGGAATCAAGCTGCACAAGGAAACCCCTGGTAATCTGAATAAACCCTCGCCTGTGATACCAAAGCAACCATCATGCATCCAATGTAATGCTTGGCTAGAGCGTTATTACACCAACATTCTCTTGTTGCAATCAAAGATCAAATCGTTAGAGGAGCAAGTTACAGTGTTGTCAAAAGAAAGAGACAGGCTTCAAGCCAATGAGAAGAAACAAAAAACCACTGGTTCAATTGTATTTAGGAACATCGAAGCTGCAACGACCTTCGTCAATTCCAAGTTATCATGATCGAAGCTTTTTCTTATTGTTCAGGTATGAATTTCAATATTAATTTCGTTTTATGAGTTGGTTTAGGTTAATATAACCGATTGGATTTGCTTTCAATAGCTCTGTTCGTTTTGATTCAAAATGATTATGTTGCTTTCATTTTACCAAAACAATTTCGTTGTGAATCATGAGTGGGAAATTTGTTCGCTAAATTCAGACACAACTATGATTTAGTTAATGAGATTTTATTATTCTTAGTTTAGTATAAATGATTGATTTGTTTTGATTCTATTTGGTTCGTTTTGAAACAATTTTATTTGTTTGAATTTAATCGATTGGGTTTGCTTTCGATCAGTTTTGTTTGTTTTTAATTAATTCAAAACAATCCTGTTGACTTTGATTTACCAGAAGCGATTATTTTTAGTTTTCTCGTTTGGATTATGATTGCATTCAACCTGTATAAAAGATTGGTTTGCTAAAATCTTGTGGTGATTGATACGATTTTGCATAACGATTGTGTCGGCTCCAAAATATTTCGATTCGTTCCTGTTTGATTTGATTTGCAAACGATTGTTGCGTGTCTTGAGTTAGCACGATTACTTGTATGAGTTGGATTGGTATCGAAAGTAGATTTGATGTTGCTCTGTTAGTTTTGATTTTCAAAAAACGATTTTGTCAAGCTCAGATTGACATATTTTGTTTATGTTGAATTCGTATGAAAAACTTGGCTAATAGTCTGTTTTGAAATTGATTCAAGTGATGATTTCATTGGTTCCCCAACTGTCAATTGATTCTTTCTACTCCCAATTGGCAATAAAAAATGTTTGACAAATCCCACATATCATGTTATCAATTGATTAATTCAATTACGATTTCATTTGTTTCAATTTGCATACAAGTTTTGGTTTGATATTGCATGAATGATTCACTCTGTTTGGAATTAGTGATTAAATATTTGGTTGAATGAGTTGAATATAATTCTGTTAAGTTTTGGATTGATTTTAAAATGATTCTATGCTCAAATTAGACCAGCTACAGAATCGCCAGATTCTGTAGCTAGTCTTAAAAATTAGATTTTTGTCAATTTTATCAATAAAATATCCTCTAAACTTGTCTATTCTTGTCCTCTTTCAAGTACATACGAATTACAATGATCAATTGGGCATGTTGTGGCAGTTTAGGAGACACTTTTGTGATGTATTTTTTGTTTTAGGTTGTTAGCTTGAGTCAGAAATAGAGATTTGGGATATTATCCCTAGATTTTTTGTAAACTATTTTGATAATTCCCACAGGGATGTTTTACCCTGTGGGAGGTCTTTAAATACTTGCTATTTTTTGTAAAGAACCCATCATCATCACTGTTGGGAGAACCAGATCATGGATTTATGATATAGACTGGGATGAAAGTTGATGTCTTGTAACAACTTTCACTTTCAATATATCAAACTTTTGTTTCAAGTTTTCTACATATCAGTTTGCAATTAATTATCGACTACTTTAGCTATCATGATTCATTGCATGTTGATGTGATTTGATTTATATGTTGTCCATATCTGATCTCTCTTATTTAAAATTACAACCATTATTCTATTTCATTTTAATGAATTACAGGTTTACCTTTTTCATTAAATGAATCATTTTTGCACAAATTGTTGCACACAGATTTATCTAATTGTGATGGTTTGTAAATCATAAAATTGTTGTTATCTTTTATGTCTTGTTTGTCCTGTCGTTTATACTTGAAGAGCACAGTTGCTTCCCGTTTATGAGAAGTTCGTGGATAATCCGGTGCGGGTTTCCTCCCTCCAAACAACTAAAACAACTATTGCATACAGGACAAACCTGAAGCGTTACTTTAGGTCAGTTTGTTATTTGTTATTTAATAGTTAATTTGTTAGTATAATATAAGTAGTTTATATAGATATATGTATAGTTTAGATTTGTAGTTAGAATTATTATTTTAGTTGCTTAGCTTAGATAGTTTTTAAGTTTATTTCTTTCTCATAAAATTATAAATAAATAAATAAATAGTTTTGTTGTCTTAGGA
Source organism: Picea sitchensis (assembly GCA_010110895.2). Classification (NCBI taxonomy): domain Eukaryota; kingdom Viridiplantae; phylum Streptophyta; class Pinopsida; order Pinales; family Pinaceae; genus Picea; species Picea sitchensis. The sequence goes on along the minus strand of SNQJ01S0024572.1, from coordinate 147,160 downwards.
CAATTTATAAATGATTTTTGCAGGTTTTCATTTAAATCTGTAATTTGTAAATATTGTACATTTGTGATTAAGATTTAATTCTGTTGATAGTTGAATGTTAAGTTTCATAGATTTATTATAGGATTAGATAGTAAATTGTATATATTAATAGTTCAGATTTGTTTATTAGTTTGTTTTAATTGTTATTTTGATTTAAGTTAGTTCATTTAGAGTAGTTTTCTTTTGTTTTCCTAGGACTTAGATCGGCCAACGGAGCTGCTAAACCCATCAGGGTGGGTCATTCCAAACATCTTGGGTTATTTAGACAACCCCGGACCAGATCCACTCTTCCAGTTGGCAAGCGTTCAATTTCGCCCGTCAACAATGCCCTTGTTTGTCGCTAGAGTGACTAAATGGTGGTTAGTCGCTAGAGTGACCAAGATTCGTTGTTAAAATGACCAACCTGGAATGTTGGTCACTAGAGAGACCAACATTTGGACCCCGAGAAAAAAAGGTATATTTAGTACGAAAAATGAAAAAAAAATACGACGAAATTCTAAACCGTCGTAATATTTTGTCGTAATTTGCGCCCAATGTAGTAGTGGACCCAAGTTTGTTTGATGGATAATGGTATGATTTTTGATATATTTGTAGGTAAGACTATTCCACATGGATATTACATGTCATGCCATTTCCAATGGTATGTGGAACGTCACATAACTCCTCACAGTTAGAGACTTATGGCCATGTGAAGTTGGAGAACCCTCATGAGTCATCTAGAAGCCCCAAAAGGTCAAAGTAGTCAAAGTGGTTTAAGAGATTTTAGAAGGTAAATAATAAAGTGAAGTGATGAGTGTACGATAAGTCAAAGTGAATACAAAATAAATTATTTAAATAATAAATTTAATGGAGAAATTACTAAGCTGACAAGTGGTTAGAAGTGGGGTAACCCTAAAATAAGGAAAGTGGGTTAAGATAGTTAAAAGGTAACCCTTTGAGGAGGATACATGAAAGTATAAATAAGAGGCAAGGCTATCTCATTTTAATCACACTTGAGAATATTGAATATATACATGTGACTGAGGTAACCAAAGGATATCTAGGCTGAATTTCAGAGGGAAGGTGAAGTAAAGAAGGCCGAAATTCAAGGGAGGATAAATTCTTTTGATGATGTTTTCTAAGATATGTTATTTATAGGCCATCTCACCATTTTCGCAATAATGTTTTTTCTAGAATGATTCAGACTGTGAAATTGGGAATCCATTGAGGAAACATATCCAATTAGATGTGATACAAATTTTATCTTGTGGGTCGTTGTATTTTTTGAATTACACACCATGGAAAATAGGGTTTGTGGCTAGTCCTGAAACTAGTCTAAAACATGTGCTTTGGGTAAAAACGTCATAAATTATTCATAACAGATCCAAATTTAGTATGACCAAATGTACTGGTTAGAGTATATTCTGTAGTATTCTGTGTACAATTTTTAGATCCATACAAAAAATATTTTGTGCAGGTAACGCTCTACAAGTTCTCTCTCTAGAATACGATTGAATTCAATAAGGTATGCCATTTTTTCTATAACTCCTTTTTTGAGAGGTTCAAAGTAGTGAAGTCTAGAAGAATTGCATAAAAGACATTGAAGAACATTTTGTACCATTTTTAGATCTTTATTCATTACAGGCACATAGTTATGATTATTTCAAGTTAGGGTTGTTGACTAATCCAAAATTAGTCATGTGAGACTAAAGTAAAGTTTGATGAAAATGCTAGTCTCTTGTTGTTAAAGTTAAGGAAGGTTTGCATGTATATGATATTATACACCAAGTCTATTACAGAGTTACAAATCAGATTTGGATGATGAAATTGATGAGAGATTTTGGTTGAGGTATTTGGCTATCAGTCGTTATAGGATATGATAGTTCAAAAAGGGAAAAGACTACAACCAAGAAGGAATTGAAGAAGAATAACAAAATAGCAATGGATTTCATCTGGGAAGGATTACCTAATCTGATAAGAGAAAATGTTGGTAAATGTTTTTTAGCCAAAGAAATTTGGGATAAGTTACATGACATATATTCTTCACCCATAAAAGATTCAGAAAATGCTGAAGAATATGCAGGTACAAATCAAGAAGAAATATGTTCACCATGTCAAACAGATTCAGAAGATGAAGAGTAGATAATCAATAGAGGTGTGTTTTTTTTATTTCATTGTGAAAAACATGGACATCTTGAAATAGAATTCCATGAAGGAAATGAGACAGAAAAACAAATTGAAAAAGAAAATAATTATGAGGCAGAATTGATTAGTGCTTTACATGAACTAAGAGAAGAAAACAAGTCACTCAAGAAATAATTGATGAAACAAAAGGAAAGTGTTCACATTTTTGAAGAAGCACAATAGGTCATTGAGAACTTAAGAACTCAGCTAGAAGAAGCCAGAAAGATCAAAGAAAATCTTGAATATAAAAAGTAGTGTTTGGAATCCAACATAGCAACACAGAAGG
>SNQJ01S0024572.1:121333-132357 GCA_010110895.2 Picea sitchensis | reverse complement strand
TAGTCTAAACATTCAACTTTTTGGAGTTTTTATGGGCATATTTTCTTATGCTTTTTTACTGAAATCTGACCAAAATTTGTTGGAACTCCATATTTGATTGATTGACTCTATATAATTCGAGTGCCCTAAAGGTTTTTCATGGTTTTGAATCTATTTATGCATTCAAAAATGAAATTTAAACAACCAAAAATGGATATTTCACCAAGATCTATTTCATCGGATTCCGGTGAAAAAGTTCAAAAAGTTGAATGTTTAGACAATTCCAAAACTTATAGCTTTTATATTTAACCCTTAAATTCTAAGAATTATAACCCATAACACCTAATACACATAAATTTCACCCATTTAAGACATGATTATTAACCTCTATAATCCCTATTCCATAACATTATAACTCATAAGCAATATAATTTGTCATGATATCTAACCTATAACATATAATCCATTTAACTTTCTCACCCTCAATGACTAGTATAACCCTTAAAATAAACATTATAACCATTAATGATATTTATAAATCCTAAGCCTTATCATCAATTAATCCCTTTGGCCCCTATTGCCCTAAATCCTTGTAACCTTCCCTTTGGCCCCTATTGCCCTAAATCCTTGTAACCTTAAGGTACAAAAACCTTAACACTTATAACCCACAATATATATATATATATATATATATATTCCATAACACCTATAATTTATAACCTCTATCTTTCGTAGTCTATATAGAACCTAAGATTTGTAATCAATTTAATCCCTAACCCCTATAATGTTTAATTTCTTACACATATAAACGTTAACACCTAAATATTATAAATTATATCACAACTATTCTCTACAAACCATAATACAACACATAACTTTGATAACCTTCTTCATAAATACCTTATAATTCATAACCCCCTGTAACCCCTTACCCCAAACATTTATCGACCCTAGGTCTTAACACATATAGCTCATATATCCTCTTTAATATGATAACACATCTTTGTTAATTCTATAACTTGTCATCTCTAACTTGTAATACATGAACTTATAAACCATAAACCTTATAACCATTGTAACCCTTAAACTTTAATAAACCTAACATTGATCCCTTCCAAGCCATAACGAATAGCTCTTATAACCCTTAATCCTTATAACTCATAACTCCTAACACTTAAAACCCTAACCCCTTTAACCCTTACCGATATTACCCATTCATAAAACACTAAATCCATATAATCCATATTCGTAAAACACTAACCCCTTACTACCATGACATCTAACCCCTCACCCATATAACCCATTACACACATATCACCTAATTATTAACAACTATAACCCCTATAAGTCCAAACATGTATACTCTTTAAGTCCTTTAACTAATATCACCCCTAACCTCCCTAACCATAACTCATCTAAGCACTTAACCATTAATATCTACTCTTTATCATATTTATAACCCATAACACCTCATTTAGTTTATAATTCATTTAACTTTTAATAGTTATAACCCATCATTTCCAAATACCTATAATGTCTTCATCACTTAAATACTAAAACCCTAGCATATATAACCCCTAAGAATTATCCCCTATAACCCCTAAATATTTGTATTTATTACCATTAACCCTTAACACATATATCTTTTATCCAAAATTAGTGCCTATAATGTCTTCCTCTAAACCCTTATAAGGAGTGAAAATAAACCATAAAATAGTTCAATAGCACCAAATTACTAAATCACACAGAATTTTTTTAAGTAGTGACCTTCAAAATCTTAGCTATGTAGAGTCTGATCAATTCAATATTTCTCTTCTTGAAAGAGAATTGAAATCAAGATTTCATAAAAAACTAGAACACCATTGCATCAAAACACCCGAATGATTTTTGCAACTGTAGAAAATGATTGTTGTAACTATAGAAAATTTGTCGTAACTGAGATATATATATGATTGATTTGTCGTAAATGACCGTTTGATTCTCACACTTGCCATTGTTGGTCTCTATAGCAACTAAATGGTGGTTAGTCACTAGAGAGACCAACGTTTGTCGTTAAAATGACCAACCTGGAATGTTGGTCGCTAGAGTGACCAACTTTTGGACCTCGAAAAAAAAAAGTATATTTAGTACAAAAAAAGAAAAACAAATACGATGAAATTCTAAACCATCGTAATATTTCATCATAATTTGCGCCCAATGTAGTAGTGATTGGTTTTCATACCTCCCCATCATGCCCTATTCCCTATTACACATTTTTGCAGTCAAAAACTTCGAGGCATACAATTTGACCATCAGGTCCTCATACTTCCTGAGTATCCCTTGACACCCTATTTCGTATTCCATCTCCTTTGACCATGTATGTGACATTAAAAACAATTATGGACAATATACAATGCATATGCTTATTTAGTCATTCTGATGTTCATCTACACATGCTTGCATCAGAAAAATTTGGACTAGTGACATGGCCATGAGCAGTAAATCATCACAAACATCAACAGAATGACAAGGCCAAAGGTAAATATTCATACATTGTTTTCATCATATGTTTACCAAACAAATATCTTGAGCTATTTATTCATCTATGTCATGATAAATATGTTGATGTTATATGAAACACATACTTTGCAGTTCACGAGATGTATCAATGAGTGCAAGTGAGATGTCGAACATAGCGCAAGTTATTCATACTAAGTGTTCTGGTTGAAAAACATTGACCTCCATACTTCATCCAAATTGTGCGTCTACTTGTACATTTATGCCAGGAAAAAATAAAACAAAAAAATAATGCAAACTACCATTCACATTACATTTCCTGTTGAAAAAATGTCACCAGGTCTAAACTTATAACACCCAAAATACTATCAATAGAGGGCTTGAACAAGCGCCGAACTGGATAAGTGTTTGTCGGGGACATAATGGTCATCTATAGCACCTACTTGGACAAGGCAAACAAAACTAGATCCATTGTGTGTGTTGACATGACAAACAACAAAGCCCTGATCACAGTCACACTAACTATACCTACACAACTTGTCCAGAAACATGCAAAAAAGATATTTCCAGGTAATGGGATATCCATTACAAATTTTAATATATTGCCCAAAACAGTATATGACTGTGGTGATTATGAACAGATTATATCACTCAATGAAACAAGTATTGTGTAAAAAATTATGGCGATTTTTTTAGAATATCATTCCATAATGGACACAACAATCAACCAATTTTCACAGAGCAGTGACACTTACCCAATCAGAACCATTGGTGCAGTTGTCACACTCTCGAGAAAACATGGCTCGCAAGACATTCTCCATATAAAATATGTAGAGTTTGACAACAACAAGCCAATGGTACCATTCTCCATATCCAATTTTGTCCTTTACTTTCACATGTCCATGTATCTCAGTTATGTTACACAACTATTGCACTACTCCATGTTGCAGTTGCAATTGTTCGACACCTATTCAAATTTGTTTTCCTCAATGGAACAACAATTGCATGAAGGGAAATTTCCACTTATGTTCTTTAAAAATATAACAAAGAAAAAAGATGTTAAAGAAAGGATCTTTCGCACAACCCAAGCAACATTTGTAACAAAATTGTAAATAGACATAGTATAGGATCTCAAGAAACTAACTAGCTTAACAATTGTTGTGCATATACATCTACAATTTCATCCTCACTTTGCTCATACAAATTTCCTTCACCAATTTTATGCAACTCTTTTTGTTGTTGTGCAAATGTATATTATATTGTTCACTATATTAATTGTGATGCTCACGTGCCCAGGTTGAGGGTGTTTTGGTTGCAGCAAATGCATACTTGACCCCCTTCTATCCTGTATGTGCCAAATGAAACTCTCATGCTTCTGCCTCTACGTTCATAAATGATGGTACAATTGATTGTCTATGATGCAGTGAAAAATGCCCTTACATAAATAGACATTGCCTCAATGCTGCCATCTGAACCATAGGCAACACAATCATACATTGTAAAATTAGACAACCTCTGTTACAAGATGTGCTTCCTGGGTTAGCAGAATTGCCATATGAAGTATACCTACAGAAAAAGGAAAACATTGTCTACATGTTGCGTGACTTTTGGGTCCATACAAAATTTCCCTTAAATGAGGACAATGCAATACTGCATATCAGCTGTAAAAAAAAATCATATCAAGCATTGGAAGGGAATGAAAAAATCTCATGTGTATCTTTTCATGCCACCCAATGAGGATATGAATAGAATTTTTCAGTGCCATGGAAAATTGAACAGGAAGTGCATAAGATTGTTTAGTCTAGAAATGGGAAGCATGAGGACAAACCCCATACAAAGTATCCAACTGCGAATAAATCAAGCCCATCCTTTGAACCATTGAAATGGCTTTCTCCTCTGAACGAAACCATTAGGCATTTCCAATAATATTGGAAATTTGTCATTGTTAAACCTGGTAGTGATAGAACATGGCACTATCAGAAGCAAATGTCCATAGTGATCTTGCTTCATGGTAAAATAGTAATCAGAAAGTTTCTTGTTATGCATTTGGGGGTTAGGTTATAGATGGGATACGATGTCGAATCTCCATTGGTTTTTTGTTGTCTTGTGTTTGGAAGACTTTTGTTCATGTGATTTCTTGCTGTAGTTGAGGGTTCTCATGGGCCCAGTTATTTTCTCATGGGAACATATACCACATGTAAGAGAAAACCAATGCCCCGCGTGTTTTTTTTATATCAATTTTTTTGATGCATAGTTCGATGCATACCAATCTATGGACCCTTGTGGGATCTCACTTGGCACCTTCTATGCTCATGTGTTGCCTTGTTCCTTGACTTTCAATACATTTGGTGTTTACTTGGATCTTGGTTGTATGCTTCATTTTGGAAAATTAATGATACATTCAGGATATTGGTAGTTTTTCTATGATCTTAAAGAATATACAGGACTTGCTTTGCCTTTTAATATAATTTCTCTGATGCAAATGTAGTATGTGGTTCGTTTTATCACTTTTACTTGATCAATGAACGTACCAAAAATCATCTTCAGGAACATTTTGAAATAAAAGGATATATATTATGTGAATTCCAATGGAACTATCATATCAACCATAAAAAATTCAAATTCAAATTAATCGTTGTTATACTTACAATTAAGTTGACAGTGCAATAATTTTACTTAAACATCCCAAAATTGATTTTCCTATGCCTTTTCGATGCTTCTCTTATGAAAACACATCCTGGAAACTATAAGCATGGCTCGCTTTGTCTATTCCTTGATTGAAGAGCATGTTCACCTATTTAATGCACTTCATAGTTATTGTTAATACCATCAATGGGGATTTCTTACACCAATTCCCGCTTCCTAAAATTTCTATCCCATTTCTTTTTTCCCTCTGCTTTCCCTTTCTGGTTACTTAGTCATTTTTCAGAAAACGTCTAGGTTTGTGGGTTGGCAGATTCGCATGTTCATATTTCCACTGATACTTTTATATCACGAGTCTGACTGACTGCTTCCCTGTTCCATATTTGGAAAACTTTTTCGATCACGGGTTCCCTTGTTGGCAGGCTCAACATTGCGTTTCCATTGTTCCATGCCTGCAAACAACACCCGAAATTCCCCGATCTATAAATTGACAACCAATTCCCCTTTCTTTTTCTCCTTTACTTTCCCTTTTTGGTTACTTAGTCATTTTTATAAATGTCTCATTCTTTTATATACAACACCCGAAGTTCCACAATATACAAATTGATCGTCGAAGTCCGTCATTGTCCCATGTTCTGTGTTACACATTTTGCAATCAAAAGTTGGGATACATACAATTTGACCATCGGGACCTCACATCTCCTCAGTAGAACTTGTGGCCCTATTTTCAAGCCCGTCAATATGCCATGTTCTCAGTATGTCTCAATATTTTATATCATGAGCCTGACCAACCACTTCCCCATTGCATACTTGGCCACTATTTCCTTCGTCGGTTCCTGGCTAGGCGTGCTCAACATTGTGCTTCCATTGTTCCGTGACCTACAAGAAACACCCAAAATTCCATGGTATACAAATTGACCACCGAAATCCGTCATTGTGTCATATTCCATGTTACACATTTTGCAGTCAAAAGTTTAGAGACATACAATTTGACCGTTGGCCCCTCATGTCTTCTAAGTATAACTTGTGACCCTATTTTGAAGCCTGACCGACTGCTTTCCATACTTGGCCATTTCTTGGAATCTCTTTCACGGGTTGGCGGGTCGATGAAATGTAAAATGCTTAATCTCTCTTCGCCATCCCCACAACCTTTGCACTTCTTTCTAGATATGAAGTTATTACGATTAAATGATAATAACTCATCGTGCAGGAATCGTTAAGATTGTCATTAATGTCTGAAAGGCTGGAGCAGATTTATCATTAATACGAATTAAACCAAGTTTTGTGGAGGGTTCTGTTATCCTTTCCAAGTGTTCATTTCAAGCATCATGCAATCTCTTTCGTGCATCATCCGGTTGGCAACTTTACGAAATCTCTAATCCTTAATCGCTCTTCCTCGTCACCACCACCTTCACACTTTTTTCTAAACATGCAGTTGGTAAGTTGTAATGGTAACAACTCATTACGCAAAAAAAGTAGAGATTGTCATTGATCAATGAAAGGCTCGAGGAGATCTCCCATTGATACGCATTAAACCAATATTTGTGGAGGGTTATATTATCCCTTCCGACTGTTCCTTTCAAACATCATCTGGAGAAAATGGATATTCTCGTTAACTTATGATAGCAGTTCGACAACAGTTTTGTCCAGATATAGTAAACACCTTCGGGCATGATTACCAGAAGTTCCAGTGCTCTAACGCATATTCCTACTACTCATCTCCCTTCACTCAGAAGAAAACAAGGAGATGGTCCCTTGGTGCAGTGAGTGATATATTTCATATTTCACACAAAATAATTCCAAGGCAACCCCACCTAGTCAGACAGCCTGCCCACTTACGTTGATGGCTGGCCTAGAGGTTGATGAAGTCGATATCGAGCCGGAAGAAGATGATCTGATGGACGATGATATGACGATGGATGATGGCAATGCAGATGTTACTCCCACTCCTGTGCCCAAATTGAAATCAACCATAACAGGGGGCACTTCCCGGCTAGATGATGGTGGCCCTGACAAGACCAAATGAAGAGGTTTCAGAAAAGAAACCAACGCTAAACGCAATAGCCTCTTTATAGCTCGAGAGTAGGAATTCCAGAGGACCAAATTAGTCCATTCTGGGCAGAATTCTTTCACTAAAGGAAATGGTCTCTTGTGTAGATTTTTAATGACAAAAATCAGCAAGCTAATATTCTTTCAAACACTTAGAAACCTAGAGATAATTGTCTTCATAAATTTCATAAATGCATAAAACCCACATTCAGAAATTTCCATAAGAAGAAATACACATTGCTAAGAAAAATATGCAGTGGAAATACACAGTGGACAACAACCCATAACTCACAGAAATTTATTCAAATTCCAGGGAAAACCCCAATGTGGGGAAACCCAATGAGAGAGAGATATATATCTTATTATTATGCTTCAGGAAAGTACTATCAGCAACAAAACAACATTTCCATCCAAGGAAAATACCTAACAACACCAAATCTGTCCCACAAAAATCTGCCTCATTTTCCATTCCAAAATCGTACCATTGTCTGGCCTCTTCTGTGCCTCATTTTTCATGGCCACAATCACCTGTATGAGTTGTTTCGCATGGCCCAAAAATAGCCACAAAAAATCTGGAAACTGCCTTGAAAATCGTGCCAAAAATCGCATCAATTTTCGTGCCAAATCCGTACAGCTATACGGACTGTACAGAATCGTACGTACTGTATGAGATATATGGATCCGTACAGAATGGCCTCCCACAGCAGAAAAATATTTTGGCCAAAAATTCATAGAACATTTTTCTTAGGAATCATGCCCTCTTTCCTCGAAAAACATGCCCTCTTTGCTGCTCACTTTCATCTCTCAAGCATACTTAGAAAATCTCTCTAACTCTCCTCTCGATGTCTTCTCAAAACATTCGACATTTCTTGCACACTACCCAATACATTCTTTTATAATCTGAAAATGACATTTTCCCCCCAAAAGTGTCTTTTCACCTTTCCCAACCCTAGATCCAAAGGCCAAGATTAGATATTTCCTTTTTCAATATCAAGGGTCATGATTCATTCCCTCCAAAATGTCTCATTTAAAATTAAAGTGAATTTCACTTTATTACATAAGTGCTTTATGAAAATAAAGTCACTTTAAAAATAGAAGGTACACTTTATTAAAAAGTCACTTTAATAAAAGAACCACTTAAACAACTTTATAAAAACTATTACAAAGTTAAGTGCCCGGTAGTGTAAACATTAAGGTAACATCCACATACAAGACAAAATATGTGGTGTACCTCCTGAGCTAAAAAGATAACACTCCCTCTTAGCGAGGGATGTACTCGTTGCCATCTCCATCATCTAGTCCCATCACACTGTTCTCTGTAGGAGCTCCCTCTGAACCTGGAGACATCCACAACATCTACACAGAACTCAGACTAGATGATCTTCTCTTGTAAACCTCTCAAAACCCTAAGCTCACTTCATCTTGAGCATCGATTCGATCAACTTGGCTGAGCCTTCTGCCAGTGCTCAGAAGAGACTTGATTTCTTCTCTCATAAGGAAAGACTGATACCTTGGCGCCACCACAGTCTTAGAAGCCTCCTCATGCTCCTCATCCAACACTAAATCATACATCAAAGGTTTTCCTCTCAACATATACAACCTATTCACCCGATTATCGATCAGCTGCAGCTCTACCAGGTCCACTCCCTCTCTGTATATAAAGACATGTTCCCTCTTGAACAATACGCAATATCCTACATCCTCCAAGGCTAAGAATGAGAGCAATTTAACACTCAACCATGGAACAAAGAGAACTCCATCAATCTCCAATAGTCCCCCAAACTCGAGTTGGAATCTGACATTCCCAAATCCATGTACAACTCTTTCCATACCACCTTCATTTACCACATGTCATCCAGGACCAATATCTGTGAAGTCTGGGAATACTCGCCAAATTCCTGTCATGTCGTTAGAGGCTCCACTGCCCACAATCCATCTGACATCACCTCTGAATCCTCCGCTGCCGACACTGGAAACTAGGGTAACCAAAGAAAATTCACTATCGAACTTTGAAGCAAAGTCCTCTATGGTTGCTGTAGAAACTGTCTCAAGCCCCTTTGACTCCTTCCTCTTCTTCTTCCTCTCAAGACAATGAGAGGCAAGGTGCCCCAACTGGTTACAACAATAGCATTTAACTTTACTCAAGTCCCTTCCAGAACTTCATTTCTTCTTTCTCTTTGCCACAAGAGAAACATTCTCATCAACTCTGTCTGTCTTCTGATCACTTCTTTGAGATCTTTCTTGAATCTCCTCCTGAGTGAAATCATCCCACAATATTCTCCAATCTGGTAGATGCTCATGACCCACCACGCACTTCACGAAGACTTCCCAATCTTTGGTGAAGCCATTTTAGGCTATCTTCACCAACTCAGAATCCAAAATGACCTCTCCAAAAGCTGACAACTCATATTTAGCTTGAGCCACCTGAGTAAGATAAGAAGAGACACTCTCCTCCTTACCCATCTTAGTATCATGCAACTTATCCCTCAAGGCCATCTTCTAGTTCTCGTTCTTCGCCTCGAACAAGTTCTTAAGTGCATCGCGCATCTCTTTGGCAGTCTTTTTCTCAGCCAAGTGTGGGATAAGGAGATCCTTTACCCCATACAGAATAATCCTCTGAGCTTTGGCTTCCTTGGTCTCATGCAAGTCTAAAGAAACAAGATCTATTGCAAGAGCTTCTACAACATAGTTGACATAGCTATAAATCTTGTTCTCCTTGAAAACCGCTGACAAATGAACCTTCCACTGCAAGTAGTTGGAAATGCCATCCAACCTATCCTCATATGTAATGCTTGTAGCCATATTCCCTGTCACAACTCAAGGAAAACAATCACACCCTTTTTCCCAAATATCACTCTGCCCACTGTCACTCAGAGCCCAAGCTATGATACCATGTAGATTTTTAATGACAAAAATCAGAAAGATAATATTTTGTCAAACACTTAGCAACCTAGAGATATTTGTCTTCATAAATTTCAGAAATGCATAAAACCCACATTCAGAAATTTCCATAAGTAGAAATACAAATTGCTAATCAAAATATGTAGTGGAAATACACACTAGACAACAACCCATAACTCACATAAATTTAGGCAAATGCCAGGGAAAANGAGAGAGAGAGAGAGAGAGAGAGAGATTATTATTATTCTTTAGGAAAGTACATATCAACAGCAAAACAACATTTCGAGCCAAGGAAAATACCTCATAGCACCAAATCTGTCCCACGGAAATCTGTCTCATTTTCTATGCCAAAACCATATCGCTTTTCGACCTCTTCCGTACCTCATTTTTTGTGCCCATAGTCACATGTACAGACTGTTCCGTACGACCCAAAAACAACCACAAAAAAATTTGGAAACTACCTCGATTTCCATGCCAAATCTGTACAGACTGTATGGAATCGTAAGGGTTGTACAGACTGTACAGATCTGTAAAGTACGAACTCCCACAAAAGAAAAATATTTTGGCCAAAAATTCACAGAAATTTTTTCTCTGGAATCATGCCCTCTTTGCTACTCACTTTCCTCTCTCAAGCATACTCAGAAAATCTCTCTAACTCTCCTCCCGATGTCTTTTTAAAACATTCAACATGTCTTTCAAACTACCCAATGCATTCTTTTATAATCTGAAAATGACATTTTCCCCCCAAAAGTGTCTTTTCACCTTCCCCAACCCTAGATCTAAAGGCCAAGATTAGATCTTGCCTTTTTTAAGATCAAGGGTCATGATTCATTCCCTCAAAAATGTCTCATTTAAAATTAAAGTGAATTTCACTTTATTACATAAGTGATTTATGAAAATAAAGACACTTTAAAAATAGAAGGTACACTTTATTAAAAAGTCACTTTAATAAAAGA
>SNQJ01S0024572.1:108204-121268 GCA_010110895.2 Picea sitchensis | reverse complement strand
TACACTTTATTAAAAAGTCACTTTAATAAAAGAACCACTTAAACAACTTTATAAAAACTATTACAAAGTTAAGTGCCTGGTAGTGTAAACATTAAGGTAACATCTTCATACAAGACAAAACATGCAGAGTACCTCCCGAGCTAAAAAGCTAACATCTTGATGATCCCAGAGATATATTTCAAGGAAAATATTTATTCACTTGTGGGACCACTCTCATGTTCTCTGGATATAAAATTAACATATTAGGGGATGAGGACTAGAACTCCCACTGGTGCAAGGCATATTCCTACTACTCATCTCCTCCTACCCAGAACAGACCAATTTGGGCCTCTTGAATTGCTCATGCAACCTGTTTCACTGAAGTGTTTTTCCTGTAAGGAGGGGGTCTCTTGGTTCCCTCCTGCCAGAAAAAATTAATTTGACCTCTCGAATTGATCTCTGAACAAGCACGCACCCTGTAACTGTCTAAGTCATGTTGTGTCATAAATGTTGGTTGTTACAGCCCATGCAGTTCCTTGACTGAGTGTGGATTTTTTCCATCATCTTCTCTTACTGAGATTTGTTGTTGCCATCACCTTTTTTGTAATTGACTTAGAAGTGGATTGAAGAAGCAGGTTTCCAGACCTGCTAGAAACTCTCTCTAGGTGAGAGAGATTTTTGGGGAAGTGATTTCCTAGAGGGATCCCAACTATAGCTATAGTGCTCAGAGAATTCCTATCCGACCTATTATTCAATCCCTGGAAGGGAAGTGAGGAAACCGAAGGACTGTGGAGCAGAGAATGGGCACACTTCTTGGGGTGGGACAGGCATGTGGGGAATGAGAGGTTGTAGGTTGTTAGTGTGAGTTGGTCCTAAGAGATAATCCTTTCTGTTGACTGTGCGACTTTCTTGTTTCCCTTGCCAAGCCGAGGAATCCCTTGCCTGGTGGAGTTTAGTCCCAGCTCGAGGGCGACCCACTACTGACCGTGATGAGCAGTGTGGTATAATACTGGGAGGTTCATGGAAGGTCTGCATGCAGTTTGGTGGTCATCTATTGAAAGATAAGTTCAAAATTTTTGTTAATTGTATGCTGTGTAATTGTACATGTGTTATAACTTGATGAGTAATGCATGGATATATCAGTTATGTTGTGTGTGTAGGCTTACTGTTATTTTTGCATTGATCTGTGTATGGTTAGAATATATTGTCAGTATGTTTTAATGATTATTTGTTCATGAATAAGTGGCATGAACATAATGTTTTAACTGTTAATTGTGTTAGATATGTGTGCATATAAATTTACAAAATATCAGAGTTAAGTGAAACATTCAAGAAGTGGCATTGCCCAGCCTGTCGCTGGTAGGGGACGTCAAAAAATGGTATCAGAGCCATGGTTTCAACACTGAGCCTGGATGGGCCATGTTAGTGGAAGATGAAGCAAATGTTTCAGAAAATAATTGTTTTCAAAATGGGCAAAATTCAAGTTTGGAGCCCATGGTTTCTACCCAAAACCTGGATGGGCCACGAATGAGAAATTCTAGAGAATTTTGACGTACAGAGTGATAGAAGGGTGTTGAAAGATCACTTAGACTGTGTTAGGAAACACAGGAGGTGTAACAAGTTTATGAAATGGAGACAGAGAAAGAAATTACAACATTCGTGGTGTTGGGCCGTTAGATCTGGCGAGAGCAAGATAAGTCGTTAGATCAAGTGAAGAGTAAGTCATGACCATCAGATCTCATTGAAGGGAGATCGACGGTGGGGAGCCATTGCGGAGTTTGGGAATGAAATTAAAGCGAGAGTAAGTTGAGACTCTGCAATCCCTCAGGATCCTTGATCTTTCTAGATCAATAGATCAATGATGGATATCGATGCCACTACAGGTGAGCATCTTCACATTATGGACATTGGGAAGGAAATTAAAGCATGAGCAAGTTGAGTTTCTGCAATCACTCCTGACCGTTGATCTTCACGATTCATTAAGGCATGAATTGAAATATTGCAAAGTGAGATAAGCACCCAAATGTTAATCTGAGGTCACAACTCTCGATCACGTGTAGAGAAGACAGAGAAAAATTCCTGTATTTATTGTCCGTCTATCCAAGCAAGGAACACGTGTCAGAAGATCATCTTGTTTGAGAATTCAGCGTTCGGGAGAAACAGGGTATACTAAGGTGAAATCTCTTGAATCCCGAAGTCCCGAAGTGGCGTGGCCTACTGTCGTCACTAGGGATGATGTGGACACATGGGATGTGTGCCACATGTCAGTGAGTTAAGAACCTTGGTAATATGGAAATGCAGTTAGAACGTGACATATGTCACTCGCCTGATTGGACCACATGTTCGCTTCTTGTGTCCTACTGAGTGGCACTCCTGGTGGTGGCACAAGGTAGTTAAGAATGATGAAGAAGTTAGTTGGATCAGGCCCGCATTAACTTTGGTCACGATCTATCAGTATCGATGGTCGAGAGGCATTGCAGAGATTGAAGTTTCACGATAGATAATTCTGCAAGGCGGTCCCGCAATCCAAACCATGGTTTCCTAGGTGGGGTACGTGTCAGTGTGGGTAAAATTGCGGAACAATCGTCAAGTTACTCCAAAACCGCCAACCCATGTCCCCGCAATTTGAAAAGTACTAAATTTGATGTGATGTCTTCGTGGTTTATTAGTTCAATCATGGAAACCATTGGCCCCAGTGGATGCATGGTGCCATATCGTAAAGTCTGGAGACTTCACACTCCGGAAGAAATGGTGCATGAAGGAATGTGGACCATAGATCCGTCGTTCTTTGTGTGTTCTACAATTTGTTGTTCTATGATGTTGGGATGCGCAGAAAAAGGAAAACCTCTGAAGCCTGGAGCTCAAAGTTTTAAGGCTCTGGATAAGATTCCAAATCATAAGCGTTGGGTCACAACCATGGTCCCATGCAAACCAAGGGCTGAATAAAAGGGGTTAACGTCTGAAATTTGTTGTAGAACAGAGCGGGGCTTAGAGATAAAAGCCAAAGGGGTTTTGAAAATGGAATCGGATATTTCTTTTATTGAATTATATTGGTTTATTCTGGAAAATTATTGACGTCTATTAGTCTGACAAAATTTTAGTTGACTTCACATTTTGCAGAACTAACAATTGTCAGAATTGAACTGAATTGTCGCACAGTGAAGAGAAATGGGAAAAGCACAGGGTTCTTACAGTTCGGAAAATGAAATTAGAGGAATGGATGTCCATTTAGGAGTTGAAGGATCGAAGTCCAATGAGCATGGAGAAGAGATATATAAAGAAGGAAACATGATGAAAATCATTGAAAAGTTGCAGAGAGATGTCCAGACTCACCGAGTAGATAAAAAAATCTCATGAAATCTAGGGAGAAACAGGGAGAATTCAACATAAAGTTGATGTAGAGCCTATAAAGGATAGAAAAGAAACTGGATAGGGAGAGTGGATCAAGAAAATCAGGAAGTCACAGAAGAACAAAAAGTGATAGAAGACATCACCAACACTCCTCAAGGCATTCCAATAAGAGAGTACACAACAACTCAAGTCTATCCCCTGTTAGGAAGCATAAAAGGTCTGGGGAGGATGATCTACGAGGAGAAATGAACAAAATCAAACCTCCTACATTTGATGGGGAGCACAAGAAGGATAAAGATGTAGAGACATGGTTATTGGGCATGAGAAAGTATTTTCAATTGCATAATTACTCTTCACAGGTAGAAGGAAGAATTTCCATCTATCAACCCAAAGGGAAGGCATCCATGTGGTGGGATCAACTTGTGAAAGTGTAGCACATTAAAGAGAAAGATGTTACTTGGAGGGAATTCAAGAAGTTTTTTGAAAATAAATACTTGAATAAGAGGTATTATGATAAGAAAATGAAAGAGTTCTTTGAACTCAAACTGGGAATTATGTCCATTGATGAGTATGAAAGAAGGTTTTTAGAATTGTTGAAGTATGTCTCTTTCATCAAAGATGAGACAGTGAATATTCAGAGGTATTTGAGTGGTTTTCCACCATCCATCAGTGAAAAAATACAATATGATGATCCCAAAACATTGGAGGATACCATAAGACGAGCTAAGTGCCTATATGATCAGCAAAAATCAAGGCCAAATTTCCAAAAAGCTTGGAAAGACAAGAAGAAATTCAAGATGGATCAGAGGAAGAAGGGAATTAAGCCACCATTCTTCAAAAATAATCCTCAGGGACAACCAACTTCTAGAGAACCCAGAACGATTGAGACATGTGGTCAAAGGCCAAGGCAACCACCTATTCAATGTTGGGGTTGTAAAGGTGATCATATTTTTATAGATTGTCCTCACAGAAGTGACAAAGAGAGAGTTGTTCACAATGTTCAATGAGTTGAAACAGTGGGGGACATGGGCAGAAATGTACCAAGGATCTATGCATCCTTGGATAATAAGAAAGAACAGTATCAATCACATATGATTGAAGTGGAAGGTATGATCAACAACCAAACCATTACTATTTTAATTGATTCATGATCTAGTCATAGTTATATAGATCCTAGGATGCTAGAAAGTTTGCAATTGCAAAGAAACAAGCATGGAAAATTTTGGTTAGTGTAGTTGGATACTAGAGCCAAAATAAAAGTCAATGAGATGGTTAAGTCATGTCTTATGGGCATGAATGGACTGAGCACAAGGGAATATTTGAACATCTTGCCTTTAGGATCTTATGACTTCCTAATTGGTATGGATTGGTTAGATCAACACCATGCCATCTTAGACTATTATAGAAAGGAATTCACTTGCTTGGATGAGGAAGGGAATCAGAGGACAACCCAATGAATTCCCAGGGAAGTTACTATCCATGAAATATCAACAATTCAGTTGAAGAAGTGTTACAGGAAGGGCTGTCAAATATTTGCAGCCCATATGGAGGAAGAATCTAAGGATAAGGTGCCAAATTTGGAGGATCATGCAGTCCTAGAATATTTTGATGATGTGTTCAAGGAGGTACCAGGACTACCTCCAAAGAGAGATATTGATTTCTCTATTAATTTGATGCCTGGAGAAGCTTCAGTATCAAAAAATCCTTACAAGATGAGTACACCAGAGCTGAAGGAGTTGCAAATGCAGCTTGAAGAACTTCTGATGAAGGGGTATATATGCCCAAGTGTGTCACCTTGGGGTGCCCTAGTTTTGTTTGTGAAAAATAAATATGGGACATTAATATTGTGCATTTATTTCAGACAGTTGAATAAAGTGACTATAATGAACAAGTATCCTCTGCCAAGGATTGATGATCTCTTTGATCAATTGAAGGATGCAAAGATATTTTCCAAGATAGATCTCATGTCATGATACCATCAGGTAAGGATTAAAGAGGAAGATATCATCAAGACCTCCTTCATGACAAGGTATGGTCATTATGAGTTCACAGTAGTGCCATTTGGGTTGTCAAATGCACCAGTTGTTTTCATGTGCTTAATGAATGGTGTTTTCCAGGAATATTTAGACAAGTTTGTCATTGTTTTTTTGGATAACATTATTGTATATTCCAGGTCAAAAAAAGAGCATGAGCATCATTTGAGGATGGTGTTGCATGTTCTAAGAGAACATTAGCTATATGCCGAATTGAGCAAGTGCTCATTTTATCAAAACATAATTCACTACTTGGGGCATATCATTTCAAAGGATATGATAGCAGTCGACCCTGAAAATATAGAAGCCATTAGAGAATGGTAAGAACCAAGGAATGTGACAGAATTCAAATCCTTCATGGGTCTAGATGTCTATTATAGAAGGTTCATTGCATGGTTTTCAAGAATATCTCACCCCGTCACTTCCTTGCAAAGGAAGGGGAAGAAGTTTCAAGGGACAAAAGAATGTGAAAAGAATTTCCAACAATTGAAGTAGTTGTTAACCAGTGCTCCATTTCTAAGGATCCCAAATCCAAATTAAGACTTCATTGTATGCATAGATGCATGTAAACAAGGACTGGGTGGAGTCCTAAGTCAAAATGGGTTTGTTGTATGTTATGAATCAAGGAAGTTGAAGGAGCATGAAAGGATCTATGCCACTCATGATTTGGAGTTGGCAGCCATAGTGCACGCCTTGAAGAAGAGAAGGAACTACCTCATGGGAAAGAGGTTTGAGATGAGGACATACCATAATGGTATGAAGTATTTGTTTGATCATCCAACTCTAAATGCCAGGAAAAGTAGATGGTTAGAGTTTCTCAATGAATATGACTTCAATATTAAGCATATCAAGGGGAAAGAGAACAAAGTGGTTGATGCACTCAATAGAAGAGTGCATGAGTTGCATTCTACAGCCATTAGCATGTACCAATCAGATTTGAAATACAAATTTGTAGAGACTGCAAAATCAGATTTGCAGTACATGGAATTAGTAACAAAATTGCAGCAAGGTAAAATGCAGTAGAAGGTTGAGGATTATGAATTGGGAATTGATGGAATCCTCCTATATAGAAATAGATTTTATGTACCCAAATCTTCTGAATTGAGGAGTGTGATTTAAAAAAAAATGCACAATGTACCTTATGCAGGACACCCAAGATATCAGAAAACAATTTCAACAGTCAAAAACCAATATTATTGGCCAGGCATGAAGAGGGGGATTGTTGATTTTATTGCTAAATGTTTGGAATGTTAAAGGGTCAAGGTCGAGCATAGACACTCGGCTCGATTACTACAACCATTACCCATTCATGAGTGGAAATGGGAAGTGGTAACAATGGATTTCATCATGGGATTTCCTAGAAAGAGCAAGCAACATGATGCAATCATGGTAGTGGTGGACAAGCTTACTAAAGTTGCCCATTTAATTCCTATCAAGACTACTCATAAAGAAAATAATGTTTTTGATATTTATTTGAAGGAAGTAGAATGCTTGCATGGCGTACCCAAGACAATTGTGTATGACAGAGACCTGAAGTTTACATCAAAGTTATAGAAGGGTTTATTCAAAAGGTTCAGAATGAATCTGAACTTCAGCACTACTTAGCATCCTGAGTCTGATGGGAAGACAAAGAGGGTGAACCAAGTAATAGAAAATATGCTAAGAATGCATGTGATGGACAAACCATCTAAATGGGAATATTATCTACACTTGGTGGAATTTTCCTACAACAATGGGTATCAAACATCCCTGAAGATGAGACCATTTGAATCACTTTATGGAAGAAAGTGTAACACCCCAGTAAGATGGGACAACCCAGCTGATAGGTTAGTGGTTGAGCCAGAGTTTCTCAAGGAAATGGAAGAAAAAATGATGAAGACTAAGCAAAATTTGAAGGCTTCCCAAGATAGGCAGAAAATTTATGCTGATAAGAACAAAACTCACAGGGAATTTAAAGTAGGGGATGATGTATTCCTGAGAGTGAAGGCCAATGGAAGTTCCTTGAAGTTGGGAAATTGTTTAAAGTTGGTAGCTCGGTATTGTGGGTCATTTGAAATCCTAGAGAGGATTGGTTCAGTAGCATATAGGCTTGCATTGCCTTCATGCATGTCTATACATAATGAATTTCATGTGTCATTGCTTAATAAATATGCACCTGATGCTAATCATGCTATTGATTGGAATGTGATTTAGGTGGAGAAGGAAAGCACTTTGCAGGTGCATCTGGTGCATATACTGGATCAGAAAAGCAATCATCTCTGGAATCAATACATAGGGCCTGTAAAAGTTTAGTGGACCTAGTACGAACATGAGGATGCAACATGGGATCATGAAGAGGCTATGTGGGCAAAGTACCCACATTTTTTTCAATATTTTGGAAATCTTGTTGATGTTGTGTAAGTAAGTTGCACTGAGGACAGTGAAAAAATAAGGGGAGGGGATTGTAACACCCCAAGGTCGATCTGCTGTTGAATTGTAATTATGTTTATAGGTTGGTGATCCAATTGTTTATAAGCTAAAGACTTCCATGTTTATTAGGCCGAGGAGCCTAGATGCTTAAGGCCATGAGCCTGATTTTTGTATATGTAATTGCACATATCATTAATAAAATTACATTGTTGTGTGTAGACCGACCATGAAGAAAGAGTATGGGGGAATAAGCTCCACTAGGTAGGGTAAGGGAGGGGGCTAAGTGTTTAGGCCTAGGGGCTAAGCTAGAGGGCTTACCTCTAAGGGAATAATATTTTATTATTATTTCCTAAAGGATAAGGTGGACATGATTGGTGTTGTCCTAAGTTCCTGGAAAGGGAATGAGTGCTAAGTGGAACTCATGCAGTTGCAGTAAGACATGTGTCGACCTAGGTGCATGCAGTTAAAGCTGGGAAATCGATCTCGTTGGGGGTTCGCTTCCCATTCTGGTATTGCTCCCCATCCTTGTGTCTGGACCAGTCTTGAGTTCTTGACGACCCTTATGATTCTCTATAATTTGGTCACCCTACTCGATTCACCATTGACTAACGTACAGATTCACCATCATCTCCATCGTTGATCTTTAAACAAGAACACACCATGTAACTGTATGATCAGTGGTGTGTCATAATTGTTGGTTATTGCATCCCACATAGTTCCTTGACTGAGTGTGGCTTGATTCCATCGTATTCCCTTACTAAGCTTTGTTGTTTCCATCACCTTTTTGGGAATTGACTTAGAAGTGGAATGAAGAAGCAGGTTGTCAGGCCTGGAAGCAAATCTCTCCAGGTGAGAGAGGTTGTTGGGGAAGTGATTTCCTAGAGGGAGCCCAACTGCAGCTATAATGCTTGGAGAATTCATATCCAACCTGTTTTTGAATCCCTAGAAGGGTAGTGGGGCAATCGAAGGACTGTGGAGAAGAGAAGGGGCACACTTGCTGGGGTGGAACATGCATGTGGGGAATGATAGGTTGTAGGTTGTTAGTGTGAGCTGGCCCTGGGAGATGATCCTTATTGTTGACTGTGCGACTTTCTTGTTACCCTTGCTAAGCCTAGGAATCCCTTGCCCAGTGGATTTTAGTCCCAACTCAGGGGTGACCCACTGCTGAGCATGATGAGCAACGTGTTCTAAGGCTGGGAGGTTCATGGAAGGTCTGCACGCAGTTTGGTGGTAATCTATTGAAAGATAAGTGCCAAATTTATGTTAATTGTATGTTGTGTAATTGTACATGTGTTATAACTTGATGAGTAATTCCTAGATATATCATCTATGTTGTGTGTGTATGGTTACTGTTATTTCCACATTGATCTATGTATGGTTAGAATATATTGTCAGTATGTTTTAATGATTATTTCTGCATGAATAAGTGGCATGAACAGAATGTTGTAACTGTTAATTGTGTTATATATACATGCATATAAATTTACAAAATGGTATCAAAGCTAATTGAAACATCCAAGAAGTGGCATTGCTCATCCTATTGGTGGTCGAGGACATCACAATTCTGACGAAGCGCTTCCCCTTTCCATACCTAGCCACTTTTTCGATCGTAGGTTCCCATGCGTGCGGTCTCTAAATTGCACTTCCATTGTTCCATGACCTGCAAACATCACTCTGGATTCTACGATATAAAAATTCACTTCCGGACTCCCACATCATCCCCTCTTCCGTGTTACACATTTTGCACTCAAAAGTTCTGATACATACAATTTGACCGTCGGGGCCTCACATCTCCTCGGGAACCCTTGTCACCCTATTTTGAAGCCCGTCTGACTGCTTTCCACACTTGTCCATTTCTTGGAATCTCTTTCACGGATCGTCGGGTTGGCAGCTTCAGGAAATTTCCAATTCCTAGTCGGTGTTTCATGTGCCCGCCACCTTCACACTTCTTTCCAAGTATATGCAATAAGTATACAACTTCCCCAGAAACATGAAAAAATGATCTTGCCATGAAATGGGATATCTATAACAGATTTGAATATATTATCCCTTCTTTCCCCTCTTCTATACTTAACCAAATTCTCATTTCTTTTTCCCCTCTACTTTCTCTTTCTAGTTACTTAGTCATTTTTTCGAAAATGTCTAACTGTGCAGGTTGGCGGACTCACGGTTTCACATTTTCATTTGTTCTTTTATATTGCGACTTCAACCAACCACTTCCCCATTCCATATCTAGCCACTTTTACGATCACAGATTCCCAAGCAGGTGGGATCTATATTTCCCTTCCATTGTTCTGTGACCTACAAACAACACCTGAACTTCCGTGATATACAAATTTACTGTCGAACTCCCACATCATACCCTCTTCCGTGTTACACAATTTTCACTCAAAAGTTCTGAGACCTACGATTTGAACTTTGGGTCCTCATGTCTCATGGGGAACTATTGTCACCCCATTTTGAAGCTCGTTCGTCCTCTTTCCATACTTTTCCATTTCTTGGAATCTCTTTCGGGGATAGTCAGGTTGGCGGGTTCACGAAATATCCAATTCCTAATCGTTGTTTCCTATGCCTGCCACCTTCACACTTCTTTCCAAGTGTGAAATAATTGTGGTTTAATGCTAACAAATCACCATTCCTCGAGGAGATAGTCATACTAACTTTCCCTACACAACTTGTCCAGAAACATGCAGAAAATATCATGCCAGGTAATGGGATATCTATTAAAAATATCAATATATTAGCGAAAATGAGTCCCGCTGACCATTTCCCTATTCCATACTTACCTATGTTTTCTCTTGTGGGTTCCCAGACAGGCGAGCTACACTTACATTGCTCCCTAACCTGCAAACAACACCCTGGCTTCTGCGATATACAAATTGACTTTCAGACTCCAACATCATCCCCTCTTCCTTGTTACACATTTTGCACTCAAAAGTTATGATACATACAATTTGACCATCGAGGCCTCACATCTCCTCGGTAACCCTTGTCACCCTATTTTGAAGCCGATACGACTTCTTTCCACACTTGGCCATTTCTTGGAATCTCTTTCACGAATTGTCAGGTTGGCGGGTTCAGGAAATTTCCAATTCCTAGTCATTGTTTCTTGTGCCTGCCACCTTCACACTTCTTTCCAAGTATATGCAATAAGTATACAACTTCTCCAGAAACATGCAAAAAATATCTTTCCAGTAAATTTCATATCTATTACAGATTTGAATATATTAGCCCTTCTTTCCCCTCTTCTATACTTAACCAAATTCCCATTTCTTTTTCCCCACTACTTTCTCTTTTTGGTTACTTATTCATTTTTTCGAAAATGTCTAACTGTGCGGGTTGGCAGACTCATGGGTTCACATTTGCATTTGTGCTTTTATATCGCAACTTCAACCAACCGCTTCCCCATTCCATAGCTAGCCACTTTTACGATCATAGATTCCCGAGCAAGTGGGCTATATATTTCCATTTTATTGTTCTGTGACCTGCAAACAACACCTGAACTTCCACGATATACAAATTTACTACTGGACTCCCACATCATACCCTCTTATGTGTTACACAATTTTCACTCAAAATTTTTGATACCTACAATTTGACCATCGGGTCCTCACATCTCTTGGGGAACTATTTTCACCCCATTTTGAAGATCATTTGTCTACTTTCTATACTTGGCCATTTCCTTGAATCTCTTTCGCGGATCTTCGGGTTGGTGGGTTCACGAAATATCCAATTCATAATCGTTGTTTTCTGTGCCCGCCACCTTAGCACTTATTTCCAAGTATGCAATAACTGAGGTTTAATGCTAATAGCTCACCATGCCTCGAGGAGACAGTCATACTAATTGTCCCTACACAACTTGTCTAGAAACATGTAGAAAATATCATGCCAGTTAATTGGATATCTATTACAAATATCAATATATTAGCAAAAACGAATCCCACCAATCGTTTCCCTATTCCATACTTACCGACCTTTTTTCTTGAGGGTTCCTTGACAAGAGGGCTCAATATTTCCCTTGCATTGTTCCACAACCTGCAAACAACACCTGGAATTCCGCGATATACATGCAGAAAATATCTTGCTAAGTAATGGGATATCTATTACAAATTTCAATATATTAGCGAAAACGAGTATGATCGACCGTTTCCCTATTTCATACTTAGCCACTTTTTCGATTGTGGGTTCCCGGACAGGCGAGCTCAAGATTTCCCTTCCATTGTTCTGCGACGTGAAAACAACACCCAAAATTCTACAAATATACAAACCAGTCGTTGGACTGCACCATCATGCCCTCTTCTGTTTTATGCGTTTTGTAGTCAAAATTTCCGAGACATACAATTTGCCCGTCGAGCCCTCACCTCTCTTGAGAATCCCCTATAACCCTATTTTGAAACCCGTCCAACTGCTTTTCATACTTCTCCATTCCCTTACTTTTTCTTCCCCGTCCTCGTCACCTTTGCACTTTTTTATAATAAAAAAGTGTTTATAAAAACATTATTATTATTATTATTATTATTATTATAAAGACATATAATTTGACCATCAGGCGCTCACCTCTCCTCCTCATCCCTTGCAACCCTACTTTCAAGCCCATCCGACCTCTTTTCATACTTATATATATAAATAAAAGAGTCTTACTTATAATAAAATATTATTTTATAAAAACATTATTATTATAATATATATAAGGTCTTATTTCTAAATATGCAATTAGTAAGATTTAATGCTAACAAATCATTATGCAAGAACTGTAAAAATTCTCATTGATGATTGAAAAGATCGAGGATATCTCCCATTAATACGCATTAAACCAAGATTTGTGGAGGGTTATATTATCCCTTCCGAGTGTTAATTTCAAACATCATGGAATGTCGTTCTCGCATCGTCGAGTTAGCGTGTTCATGAAACCTCCAATCCTTTATTCCGAAAACAAGTCTGACCACCCGTTTCCCTATTCCATACTTAGCCACTTTCTCAATTGCGAGTTCCCAAACAGGCAGGCTCAAGATTTCCCTTCCATTGTTCCGCAACCTGCAAACAACACCCAGAATTCCGCAAATATACAAACCGATCATTGGACCACCCCATCATGCCCTCTTTCGTTTTACGTGTTTTGCAGTCAAAATTTTCGAGACATACAATTTGACCGTCAGACACTCACCTCTCCTGAGTATCCCCTGTAACCCTATTTTGAAGCCCATCCAACCACTTTTCATACTTGGCCATTCCTTACTTGCTCTTCCCTGTCCCCATCACCTTCACACTTGTTTATAATAAAAAATTGTTTAT
>SNQJ01S0024572.1:92877-108194 GCA_010110895.2 Picea sitchensis | reverse complement strand
CCATGATTCCCCAATAGTTTAGCCAAGACCAGACATCTTTATGCCATCCTCGCTTGAGTCGATGGTGGTTATGACTCGCTTTTGAAGCAATTTTAGGAAGCCTCTTGTCTTCCATGTTGTTTAACTTGTTCTTATATATTAGGTCATAGCCATTCTCTCAATGGGGGAGAGGCTTGTTTCTAAGAGGAGGATGGGACAAGGTGTATTGCCTTTAATTTTGAGATTATAGGTTATAAAATTATTTTGTATTTTCTCTATCTTTCTCTAGGATTAACGAGAGATACTACAGCCCCATACTTCACATCCATAAATAATAACAGGTGTAACAAGAGTCTCAAAGAGGATTTTCTTATTATCCCAACTCTAAAGATCAGTTGATTTACAATTGTTTTCACCCATAATAATCTTTCCATCCCCCAATAATCTTTTTCTCAATGCTATAATTCCAATTGAACTTGTGGTGAATATCAATTCCAAGATATTTGTATGAATTCACTTCCTCCAAGCTATTGTTTTCATATACAAAGGTATCATAAGGGATCTTATTGTATTTAATAATCATGACCTTAGTCTTATCAGTATTAACAGTCATACCCATATTGGAGAAAAAATCCTTGAGGATTCTTAGTTGGTTTTCAAGATCATGGGGAATCATTTCCATAAGAACAATATCATCATAATAAAGAAGAAGATTGATGACTACACCAGTGATAGTAGGGCCAACACAACTTTCTTTTTTCAAGCAATCTTCTAACTTGTTAATGTATATGCCAAAAAGGGTAGGGGACAAGAGACAACCTTGTTTGACTCTGATATTGCAGTTAATCTCTTTTGACCAACCCTTAGTGTTTTTAAACTTAGCAATAACATTCTCATGCATCCTTATTTCAACATCCCTCAACTCGAGAGGCACTTTTATCTCTTCCAACCTAGTCCAAAGGTTTTTCCTATGAACCATGTCAAAAGCTTTTCTAAAGTCAACAAAACAACAAAAAAGATTGGTTTTAGTATTGCAGAACTCCTCCGCAATGATCCTAAAGGTAACAAGATGGTCCACAGTTGAATGATTTTTCATAAACCTGGCTTGGTCTTTATCTCTTTTACTATGACTTTCTAGCCAAAGGCTAATCTTCTTTTCCAAAATAATTCCATAAAGCTTGACTAAAATCAGGCTAATCATAATGGTCCTATAATTAGAGGGAATTTTTTTATCCCCATTTTTAAAAATAGGAACAATGAGGCTTTGTGTCTAGGGTTTAGGGAAGCCCTGCTTGACTGCTAAATTGAAGAGCTTGTGTATGTGAGGGATAAGGATTGGCCCTCTGATTTTAAAAATTTCAGCTTGGTATCCTTCAATGTCCTTAGCTTTCCCATTTGCATGTCACTTAACCCCAAATTCTATGTCATCTAAAGAAAAATCTTCTTCCTTTGTACAGACAATAGGAATCGTGTCCATGGTATTAGGGAACTCGTAAATACATTTAAGGTAGGAATTCCAGTCCCTTAAGGGAATCCTATTATTTTATTTAGTATTGTTGTTTAGAATTTGGCTCCAGAACTTCTTAGGATCCATCTTATATAGTTGTGAAAGTTGCTCTTGCCTTTTATTAATATAGTACCTTTTTTTCCTTTTAATTAGGGCTTTGTATGTATTGATCTTATCGCGTTTTAATGTCTCATTAGAAGCATCCCTAATGGATTTCCTAACAATTTTACATTCTGTATCATACCAAGGGTTGGTCGTTCTATTATTATTTTTATAGGACACCTCGAAAGAGAACATGTTAATAGAAGTGGAAAAGGTAGTTGTAAAATTATGATAGAGTTCTTTAATGTCGTCCTTATAAGTTAGGATATTTAATTTACTATTTAAATCCTTTAAGCAAATGTCAACTTTACCTTTGTCAAAGCGCAAATTTCTTTGATTATAAAAATTATTTTCAATAGCGCTCCTATGCATGGAAAAGTTTAGAGTTAGGGTTAAAGGTTTATGATCAGAGTTAGGATCATGGTCATTTAAAAGGTCAAAAAGTTGTTATTTGGTTGGAAACGGGGATATCATATATCACATAATATAGAACACTACTACATAGCCCATGAATACAATTCATCTGGTTGGATTTTGGCCACTTCATTACTCCATTGCAAATTATTAGGTCTTGAGAGCTGCAAAGCTTGACCAACTAAATACCAAAAATATTCTCAATTAGGTCTTCAGAGCTTCTTTTGTAGCTATTAGATAAAACAAGGTCCTCATCTAGCCATAAAGGATTATGGTTGGAGTCATTACTTAAAAGAGTAGCTTGTTTAGTTTTATTCCTAGCATTAAAGTATCCTAGCAGGAGGATATTACCTTCATTTTTCAAACTATAAATATATTGTTCTAAATTATTATAGGGACGATTATTATCCATATTTTTTTTCTTATAAAAAGTAGAATTAATAGGTGAAAAATAGCAAATTTCTATATACATATTCTTAGCATTGGTGTCTAAAAATTTTATCCAAATGTACTGATTGAGAGGGTCAATATTTTGAATTTGAATTTGAGGAGAAACACTCTTTCTAATATAATTGTTGATATTATGGTAGTTGTGGGAGGTATTTACCTCCATGTGTAAACCTGGCGAGAATAGAATATTCCGGGAACCAAGAAGAAACCCTAATAAGTTGGCTAATAACCGTAGAAGACAAGTCAGATCAAGAGGATATATTGTATTAGGTTATTAGCCTCCAAGAGAAGAAGTCGGCCAGAAGAAATATTATATACTGAGTAAATAGGCACCCATAATGAGAAGTCGGCCCAGGCAGTTTGTCAATTTTAGTATAAATACAGGAGGCCAGTCTTCATTTTGGCAGGCATTCTCGGAACTGCAGAGCTCACTTGTGCATATTATAGTTAGCTATTTTTGTGCACAAGTTTGGAGGAGAGATGTCGTTGCAGTTGTTGTAGCTAGCAAATTACTTTTTGGCTTGGACTATCTCTTGGTTATGGTTTGGAATATGTGATCAGCTCTTGTTTGGTGCATTGTCCTTGGAGAAAGGTGCTCTACCATTTGTTTGTCTATCTAGCCTAGGGTTTTCTTTCAGATTGATTCTCTGTTAAGGTTAAGGTGATCAGAGGGTGGCTTCGGCCTATGGTTGGGTGACAATAGTGATATTGTCTATGGTAAAACGAGCACATTTATCATATTCTAATAGGTTATGGGGCCACACCTCCTTCATTTAGTCTAACCACTATAATGGAGCATAGCCATAAGGATATTAAGCTTGTTGAAGAACTGTTACTAGCGTTTCTAGCAGTAGCAGTCACCAAAGCACTGTTGCTAGGGTTACTAGCAGGTGTAGTTGCAGAAACCCTAACCCTCTCGTTGAGGCACCTTAAGTGAAGGGATTGACCTAATTCCCAGATAGACCAGTGCACCCTAGCCTAGTGTATCTCCTGGTACTCACAGCAAGCCAAGACGTCAAGTTTGAGTTTTTGGTCAAATCTAAGGTTGACCAAGTCAAAGAAGCCATGACTTACTCTATAAAGTCAGAAAACAAGTTAGATGGAACTTCTAACTTCAGAGCATGGAATACAAGGATTGACCTCATCCTTGCCAAGAATAAAGTGTCGGATATCGTGAAAGGAAAGATCGTGGAACCAGAGTTTGAAGAAGGAAAAGAGAAGGAACTGCAGAACGTTGCAATTATGGAGAATTTCAAAGTCGGTGACATCAATTCCATGAGAATCATTGTGGACTCTATAAAATACCACTTGATACCCTACATCTCCCATCTTGAGTCATCGAAGAAGATGTACGATGCCCTAACAAACCTATTCTCAGTCAGAAACATTGGACAAGTAATGATTCTGAATAATTAGCTCCATGACATGAAGATGAATGATGATGACAACATAACATCATACTTTGTGAGAATATCTCATTTAAGAGATCAACTACAAGCTATTGAAAAGATCATTTCATAGAAGGAATTGGTAAACATAGTACTCAATTCTCTTCCCAAGACGTGGGATGCATTTGTCGCAAGCATGAACACGAGGAAGGAGTATCCTACATTTGAAGAAATTTGGAATTGTTGTGCTCAAGAAGAATAAAGGATCAGTGCAAAAGAGAAACCCCAAAAGAAGTACAATGATCAATCCTTCATAGCAAGGTTCAAGGATTTCAAGAACAAAAAGAAGTTTGGATCCAGGAAGAAACCAAATTAAGAGAAATATATGTCAAGGATACAATGCTTCAATTGTCAAAAGTATGGTCACTACAATAATCATTGTCCCGAGTTAAAGAAAAGGAAGGAAACACATGAAGCATCAGTTGCCGAAGAAAGGGAACTCTCAAATAAAGACAAGCAGGACAAAACAAACTTCTTCTTCTAAGACAAGGTAACAATACTCTTCATAATTCTTGTACATACCATGTTTTCGGTACATATATTGCATATCTATTTATTAGAAGATAATATGTTCAAATAGAAACTATACTTATGAAAGAACAACAAGATAACGACTGCTATCAATATGAATATAAGATAAGTTGCAAGATAAGTCGAAATCAGAAAGAAACCTAGAAGAAGTAAAGACAGAAAGAAGTCAGTAATGAAGAGGAAATTGGAAAAAGATTTGTATCACTTTACAGAAGGCAATACAGATGCAGACGGAAGTGTGGAATCTCCTAGATGGATGGAGCCGATTATATATTACCAAAATAAGAGCATGAATTCATACATGAAGCAAGGATTAGGAGGGAGCTAATCATATGATCCATTGAAAGTATATCCATGGTAGCAACCATGAAAAGAAGTATGTGTTCAGTTTGACTTTAGAAGAAGTCTTCTTCGAAAAGAATCCTTAAGTATCCCTGGTCCTACAATGAAAGGAAGAAGCTTGAATCTTCAGAGCATGGAATCTATAGAAAACTCCATGGACCCAATATCTAAAGAGAAACATGAGGAAGAACATGAAGATTCCAAGAAATAAAGAGAAGCGAGAACAACTAGTCATTGTATTGAGAATCGCAAGATTACCAACCTGATATGAACTCACTAAAAGTAATCAAGCAGAGGTACTGAAATTTGTGATGAAGAAACTTATGAATGTAAGCATTGCGAGATCTAGAACTAGAGGTTCTCCCAGATGGAGGGATAAGACTATGATGATTACTTGTTCAAGTAAACCAGATATATCTTTACATGAGCCATTATATCATCTGCAATATCCATAGGTTGGAATTGACATCAGATGAATGCAAAGATTGTTCTCCAGAATAATTGAACAAAGAGCATATGTAGAGAAACCTCAATGCTTTGAGGTATACCATAAAGAGACCCTTGTATGTAGATGGAAGAAGAAAACTTGGTGGAGAACCTCCAATGCACAACAGACGCATGGTGAAGAATTTCTATAATAGAGATAGTGTATCATAATGATTACTCTGAAGATCAGGATGATTTATTTCCAATCCATGACAAAGATCTCATGATGGCAGAAGAAGTACCACTTGGATATGTTCCAGATTGACCCTTGCCACGATGTTATGAGCTAGCAGGAAACAAAAGATGAATCCAATAATGATACACTATATTGATCAGAGCTATGTGAAGCCTTCAGAGAAAACCAATGTTCTAGAAAGACCAAAGTACTTTGAGATCAAGCATTACAATATTCGTGATGAAGTCCAGAAAAGAGAAGTGGTTCTCAAATATATATATATATATATATATCTCCATAGATGAGCAGATAAGAAGACATTTTGGTAAAGCCTTTGTCCAAGATGAAAGAGTTTGTGTACTCAAGATGGAGATCGTGGAGATGACTTCCCTATTGAAAAAGGAATAGATGACTCCTAGGTTGGGAGGGAGCACTGATGTGTTATTGATTTATGGAGGACAGTCATTTTTTATTTCGAAAAATGGTCCAGGATGAGCAGTTCCTTTCCAGTTCGAAAAGTGGTTTGAGATTTCTGACGGACAGGAATTTTCCAGTTTGGAAAATGGTCCAGATCGAACAGTCATTTTCGTAATGAAAATGGTTCGATGCATTGTTGATGTACCATAGACAGTGATTTCCCATTGTGGTTAACATGGGGAATGGTCTAGGACAATCTCTCTTCTTGATGGTCAATCAAGAAGACTGGTCTGCCTTTCCAGACAACCATTCTTTCGAAGCTCATAATTGTGAGCAGTTTCGAAGAATGGTATGTTTTGGAGGTTGGTGCAAGACAATCATTTCCTTAGGAAATGGTAAGGACAATAATTCCCTAGGGAAGATTCATTCTCTCCAAGTTGCACTTTGTTTAGTGCCAGAGGAATGGCCCAGATAGGTGAATGGTCCAGGTTCAACAATCNGACTTTATGAGGGAATATGCTCTTCCAAATATCACATATGTGAGTGGAAGAATGGCTCAGATGATTCAGTTTATATCATAACAATGTTTTCTGTGCAGGTTGATATCAGATGATTGTTATGGAGATTGTATGTCTCTTGACAGTATATGTATTCTACTATGGTGGTTGTGTTCAACAAATTGTGATTATATGTCATTGATCAAGTATTTGTGTGCTACTTGGTGTGGTAGTGTACCACTAGATTGTAGTTGTGTACTAATATGGATAGACACAGTCGTGTTCTATTAAATGATATTGTTTTGATTACCTTGAAGACTATCAACAATGTTGGAAATGATTATCAGCTAGATGGATGATCAATGGACAGAGATTTCCCAACGGAAAATGGTCCCGGACATTTATTCTTCTAGGACATATGTTCGGATTAGAAGAATAGTTCTTATGTCATTCTATGGACTGAGTGACTTATCTAGCATCATGTTTGATTACTCAGATGGAGTATGGTTTCGAGAGATGATGCAGTTGATGACATTGATAGTGATGATGGTGCTCATGATCTAATCTTGAGATAGTATGTACGACTATGATGATGCTACTGTTTCAATGGTATGCTTGTGCTCAAGACCATTGTCTTCAATACCTCCCTAGCTAGGAGGGAGTGTTGATATTATGGTAGCTGCGGGAGGTATTTACCTCCATGTGTAAACCAGACGAGAATAGAATATTCTAGGAAGCAAGAAGAAACCCTAATAAGTTGGCTAATAACCCTAGAAGACAAGTCGGCTCAAGAGGATAATTTGTATTAGGTTATTAGCCTCCAAGAGAAGAAGTCGGCCAGAAAAAATATTATATACTGAGTAAATAGGCACCCAAAATGAGAATTCGACCCAGACAGTTTTCCATTTTTAGTATAAATATAGGAGGCCAATCTTTATTCTGGTAGGTATTATTGGAACTGCAGATCTCACTTTTGCGCATTGCAGTTAGCCATTTTTGTGTGCAAGTTTGGAGGAGAGTTGTCGTTGCAGCTGCTACAGCTAGCAGATTACATTTTGGCTTGGACCATCTCTTGGTTATGGTTTGGACTATCTGATCAACTCTTGTTTGGTGCGCTATCCTTGGATAAAGGTGCACTACCCTTTGTTTGGCTATCTAACCTAGGGTTCGATTCCAGAGTGATTCTCTATCAAGGTTAAGGTGCTCGAAGGGTGGCTTCGGCCTATGGTTGGGTGACAATAGTGATATTGTCTATGGTAAAATGAGCACATCCATCATATTCTAACAATAACAAGCTATGCCTCCTATCCATCTACGATGAGATTTTTTGTTCCATGCTTACCACAAGACAAATCCTTCTATGTTAGGGACCTTAGACTCCTCATTCTTCCAATTTTCAACTAGACAAATAATATCAATATCAACATAGAGGGGCTTTCGCAGTGCAACATATTTTATATCATTTTTGGGTCATAGATTAATGACTTACACTACGTAGTTAATCCCGAAAATGATATCTAATATCAATATCACTCGGGATCCAACTTATCATAGGACCTTTACACCATGGAAAGCCACGACAGTTCCAAAAAAGGATCCCGAGTGTCCCAAATTCCTATTTATTATTATCCTTCTAGTCTCTATCCCTAAAAATAACTTTTCGATTTCTAATTATTGCCCATTTTCCTTCTTTCCTAGCTTCTTTTACCTTTTGAACTTCCTTCCTTAATTCATATTGGTATTCGGGAATGAGGTCTTCATTTATAAATATTCTTGACCCTTTTAAGCTCAGAGATTTACTAAGTATGCTATATTTATGGTCATTACAACTTACTTTGACACAGATCAACCTATCTTTGTGATCAATTATTTTTCCTAACCTCTTTGTTTCTATGAGGTAAGTTGTATCAATGTGTGTTTTATTATTTAATTATTCTTTTACTATTGCTAGCTTATCCTCCTCTTGTTGTTATTTTATACCAAAAATTATGAGGTTCAAGGCTCTTTTGTTACACTCATGGTCCAGTTTGATTAGCTTATTCATTTCCTCTTTGATGGGTTTGATATTCAATTTGTTTTCCATATTACTGAGGGTCAAATTGTTGGTTAGTTTTTCTTCTAGCTCTTTAATCCTATCTCTCAAGTTGTGATTTTCTTCAACCCCTCTTTCTTGGGTTGATTGTTTATGTTTTTCCATTTCTTGAATCATATCCTTCATTGTCTGCAATTCACTCTTGAACCCTAAGAATTTATCCTCTATTTGAGTTTGAATGGTATCTTTAATTTTTTTATCAATCATTGCCTCTAGCTCTATTTGGAGTTTTACGTCTCTTTCTTCACTCCTTTTTTCTAATGTTTCTAACTCTATTTGTATTTTGGCATCTCTCTCCTCTCCTTTTTTCTATTGATTCCATATAATTGTAAAGGATCTCTAGGGTGATTTTATTGATTCCATATAATTGTAAAGGATATCTAGGGTGATTTTGGGGGGCCTCCCCCTGTGAGTTTTTGGAATAGGTGGTGGAGTGCTCATATTGAAAAGAAAAGATAAAAAATGTAACAATTATTATTAAAATTGAATCAAAGTAAAAAGTGACTCACCTCATTTCACATGTCCAATTGTTCAATCCAATCCAAAAATAATTTCCCAAAACCACACGGGAAGTAATACTCACGTTCAAAATCTAGTTCAAAACCTCAGAAAAGTATTATTCTCGTTCAAAACAAAGATATAATTTCAAAACCACATAGAAGTATTATACCGAAGAAATATAATTTCAAAACCGCGAAAAAATATTATTCCAGTTCAAAACCACAAAAAAATATTATTCTACTACCATATTACTGTGATTTTTAATATCTCTCTCTATATAAATAGAAATAAAAATATAATGATTAAACATATCATAATAATCAAATACTTATTTTAGTTTTTTCATAAAATAATATAAACTATTTTAATTTAAATATACATTCCTCAAATATTATGAACTGTTTTAATTTTAAATATATACTTTATCATAACAATATTATGGGTGGATAAACTTTTAAGTCATTTAGAAAATTGGTAACTAAAAATGTGTTTTAGATGCCAATAATTCATATGATTAAAGTTACAACTCCGCCAAGTCTAATATCTAGAAAATATCATAAATTGTTTTAATTTTCAATACACACTTTATGATAATAGGTCATGAGTGGACAACCCTAAAGTCATCTAGGGAATCCGTGACCTGTTCTTGGTTAAAAGAAAAAATCATATTAATTACGTATAATTCATTTTTTTTTTATCATATTATATTCATATTAATTTTTTAATATAAAATATTAATATTTATTTTCAAATATATTTTTGATAAAACAAATTTTATTATTTTAAACATATTCATTTTTTAAATATATTTCTTTAAAATATTGTTTTCCAAAAAAAACTTTACTCTTTTAAATATATTCATTCCACAAATATTCATTTTTCAAATATATTTCTTTAAAATATTGTTTTCAAAAAAAACTTTACTCACAAATTAAAATATGAATATACGGACCCTTAAGTGCAACTCATTAACTTATTAATTTGTGATTAAGAAAGAAATAATGATATATTCCAAAGAAAAAATATTGAGAAATTAGCAAGGATGTATGTCACTCTCAACCAAGAACACCGGAGCCATATGTCACTCCATCGTGCACCTTACTCAAAAGTTTATCGGTATAACTTTTTTACAGTATGTGAATGCTCAACGACCAGTGGAATCCCACTACAGGTTCGAGTACCCAGGGACGTCACTACTTCTTTTAGTGACCTCGCTCAATGGCCACCAACACAGCTAGTAGGGATGATCAGAGCCTCAACTGATCAAATGGAATAGAGGCTCTAGAAGGCTGAAGGGGAAGCAGATTTTTGCAAGAAGGAAGCACTCCTCACGTAAGCACGCCAGACGCAAGAGGAGTACGTAAATATCCAGGAAAAGAAAAAAATGGAAAAGCTCTAGGAAAATCTTGCAGAAGCCTGGACAATGATCCGAAGGACAACAACACAGCTGCCCAAATCCAGTGCAGTAGGCGAGCCTGTGAAACATATCAAGATACCCCAGGTAGCATGGTTAGAGCTAGCCATTCGCATAGAGAACCTTGAAGCATAGTTGCAAGAGAGTCAACGTGAAGTAGAACAACAACCCTGGAAGCTTCAAGAGAAAATGGAGAGATTCGTGCTTGAAGGGAATAACGCAAGAGAAACCTTGCAAAAATGAATTGCAAAATGAACAAAGATCTTTAGAGAAGTTAGCGACCAGATGGGTATTATTTCATGGCACAACCAAACTCTAGAGGACTTGCGCATGAAGATCCAATTTCTCAACGAAGAAGTTGCTATCACCCTAGATCCACTGGAGAAACAATAAAAATTTGACAAGATCCAGCAAGCTGACAACGAGCTAAATGCATTATTCGAAGCACAGTCAATAGCCAATAAAGAGATACAAGAGTTTTGTCCTATCATTCATAAAACCTATCTACAAATGTATCATATATCTTCTATAGCTAACTCAGAGTGGAACTCTCTAGTCGCATCCAAGCCTAAGGAATGCAGTACATATGCGACTTAAATATTTGTGGACGAAGCTTCACTCCTTGCCAGAAAGTGGTAGGAAAAATTCATCAATTTCCAAGGAGTAAGGAAGAGAGCTCT
This sequence comes from Picea sitchensis, assembly GCA_010110895.2. Lineage (NCBI taxonomy): Eukaryota > Viridiplantae > Streptophyta > Pinopsida > Pinales > Pinaceae > Picea > Picea sitchensis. The sequence goes on along the minus strand of SNQJ01S0024572.1, from coordinate 97,159 downwards.
AGAATTGGTCTCGGAGTTGGGCCCTTTGTTTGAAGAAGTGTAAAAGGAAAGAACTCAAGCAAAAACTGGAAACAAAGCAGAGACAAAAGACAAAGGAAAGCAATAGGCCAATCCAAAGACCACGGAAGAACCAAGGATTTGAATCGAGGACAAGTTAAGGATTGTGATTGGAGCCTGTTGGGTCATTTGTTTTGTTGATTAGAAGTTGTGCAAGGAATGCTACAACCCCAATTTTGGTAAACATAAGTTTCACAAGTCACAGAGGATCTGGAGAACAAAATGAAGAAAGAAACCGAAAATGGTTGCAAGTACAATGCAACACCATCCTGAAGAAATAAGTTACAACTGAACAAGAAAATAAAGCATTCAAAGTCTCAAACCCGAAGATCCCAATTGGCTTATACATATGGGAGGAATATGATTGTAAAGGGTTGATCCTCGCTAGTTAATGGTTGTTGGAATTGGTTCGAGTTATGTGTTGTTATTGTCCATTTTGGGTAAAAGTTAGATAGAGTTCTAGAGTTTGGGTTTGGAACCAGACCAAGGCTGTAACAGAGTCATGTCCTATTGTAAGGTTGAAAGAGAAAGGGTTTGGGATAAACTTGTCTCTCAGTAGTATAATGTTTTTCTATTAGCTTTGGCATGACTGAGATGTGTCTGTAACTTAGTCGAACCATGTAATTGAGAAGAACCATATGATGTTAATACAAAGAGAGACCCAAATTTTGGAATTATTGTGTCTGTTTAGCTTCTGACTTGAATGTTGCTTCGTACTATATTTATGTCATATATACTTAATTGGATATAGCTTCTTTATGAATGCAATGCAACTCCGTTTTGTTTAATTTGGGTTAGGAATGTTCAGACAATTCCGGTTTTAATCTATCTTATGCAAGACTAACAATGATCCTAAGATAGTATTGATTTGTCTAAGTATTCTTCTTACCCTTCCCTATCTTCCTCGTCTTGGTTGTGATTCGGGTGAGACTTCTTCCCTTCAAGGAAGATGCAAATGCCAACGCTCTAGACTAGTTCGGTACCTTTTGTTGGTAACCTGAGAAGGACCATGGCCTGATCAATTCCACACCAACAATATATGAAAAATCTAGGTAAAGAACATTGGGAGGAAGTAAAGTGGATTCTCAAGTATTTGAGAGGTACTTCTACTCATGCATTATGTTTTGGAGGTTCAAACACTATTCTAGAGGGATATGTCGATTGAGATATGGAAGGTGATAAAGATAGTAGGAGGAGCACCACAGGGTATGTTTTTACTGTAGGTGGAACAAACATAAGTTGGAGTTTGAAACTACAAAAGGTTGTTTCACTTTCAACAACAAAATCAGAGTATGTTGTTGCTACATAGGCTAGTAAACAAATGATTTGGTTACAAAGGTTTATGGAGGAATTGGGGAAGAAGAAAGAAAACAGTAGGTTGTACTATGACAGTGAGAGTGTCATTCATCTTGAAAATAACTTAGCCTTCCATTCAAAGACTAATAATATACACATTAGGTATGATTTCATACGATCCATCTTGGAAAATGGACATTTGAAGTTGGAAAAGATACATACTAGCCAGAATCTCGCAGACATGTTAACAAAGGGAGTAACCAGTGAGAAATTGAGTTCCTTCTTAGTTTCAGTTGTTCTTCAAGCATGAAGGTGAAGATGAGAAATTTTCTAGGTCCAAGGTGGAGTATAGTCCAATAGGTACAACAACAGTGGAGTTGTTGTGATCAGTCTCCAATTGGGATATTGTTGGTTGTGGACCCTGATTATTTTCTTGTTTCAAAGGTATTTGTTTTCAGCCATGTTTATACCCCATGAAGAATGTACAACCCATAATACTATACACCCCTCCACGCAGGAGGATTTCCCCCCTGCATCGTCCAGGGGGCTCATACCGCTGGTTGGGGGTCTGGGGGAAAGAAGGCCCCCGGTGGGGGTTCTGGGGACAACATTCCCTGAAGGAAAAATTTCCTTGTAGATGCATATTGTAATTTCATAGTAAATCTGGACCGTTCATTATAAGGTCACAAATCTGACGGTAGAAGTTATGTTAGGGTATTTTTCCCTAGAAGGAAACCCTCTTTTATGAGGGAATTGTATTGCAGCTATGTATCATTGTGAATATTGTATTATGAGGGAGGAGAATATGAGAGAAAGAAGAGAAAGTTACAATGGGTTTGTTGTAGGCTGTATCCCTTCATTTTTCTAGACAATAATAAAGGAAGGACCTGGAAATTTCTATGATGGATGTACCCCACATTGGGTGAACCACATATATCTGTGTCTCTATTGTATTGTGTATCTTCTATGTTTTATTTCACATTTGTTTTATTTTATTGTTCTGCGATCTTGTTTATCTAACAATGGCTCCTCTCATCCACATGATGAGGAGGGGTTTACAAGGTCTATCAAGGGCATGAGAAAAGGGAGTAAGTCTGGTCTTGAAAAACCAAGAACACTGTATGAAGAGGCTATAGCTCTGTTGGATTACTGAGAGGGGGGGTGAATAAGTAATAGAGAAATTTAATCCCTTTTAACCATATAATCCAAGTGTTATATCAATGTAGAATTATCATCCGATAACTACAGACTAAATAAGCAATGAACACATGAACAATCATACACATACATAGTACACCAGTGTTTTACGTGGAAACCCAAAGATGGAGAAAACCACATAATGTTTTTTCTTATATGTCTTGAAGAATTACATTCATTGGAAGCACCAACTTCCTTTTCTTTCCAACTTCAACTAGAAGGAGGATCCAACCCCCTTATTTCTCAGGATACAACCTGAAAGAAGCTCCAATTCCCCTACTCTCTGGCTACAACCAGAAGGAGGCTACAACCCCCTATGTTCTACAGCTACAATAGGAAGGTGGCTACAACCACCTCTCCTTACCCCATCCAACCACCTTGAAGTAGAAGTAGAATGATGGAACCACTGTCACACTATCACTATGAGATATATCGATGTAAACATGTGCCAATAAACCTAAACCATGCATCAACCTATACCTCAACCTGTAATCAACCTGTACCATAAACAAGTGCATCAACCATGCACCAACCTGTACCAAACAGCCTGTACCATAAAAAAGTGCATCCAACCATGTACCAAGTATCTACCAATCATTTTTCAACTAATCATCAACTATGACTCATCAATATGTACCAACATCATCAACTATACACCTCATGTATGTGTCAACTCATCAACTACTTGTATCAACCATGTACCCAACATGTACCTCAAACAAAATCCCTCATCAATATCATCATCCAAATATTATTTGTAACTCTGTAATAGACCTGGTGTATATGATCACATACCTGCAAACCTTCCTTAACTTTAACAACAAGAGACAAACATTTTCATCAAACTTTTCTTTAGTCTCACATGACTAGTTTTGGATTAGTCAACAACCCTAACTTGAAATAATCATAATTATCTATGTGTAATGAATAAAGATATGAAAATAATACATAATGTTCTTCATTGTGTTTTATGCAATTCCTCTAGGTTTCACTACTTCGAACCTCTCAAAAAAGGAGTTATAGGAAAAATGACATACCTTGTTGAATTCTGGCTTATTCTAGAGAGCGACCTTGTAGAGCGTGTCTCACACGAAATATTTGTTGAATCAATATGAAACTATTACAAAACATAATACAGACTGTACTCTAACCAACACATTTTGTCTTACTAAATTTTTATATGTTATGAATAAGTTATGACTTTTTTACCCGAAACACATGTTTTAGACTAGTTTCAAGACTAGCCACAAACTCTATTTTCCACGGAATGTAACTCCAAAAATAAAAGGACCCACAAGATGAATTTCTTACCAAAGATACTTGGATATGTTTCCATTGGCCTATCAATCTCATGGTTGGAATAATTCTATAAAAAAAATTATTGTGAAAATGGTGAGATGACCTATAAATAACATACCTTAGAAAGCATCATCAAAAGAATTTATCCTCCCTTGAATTCCGACCCTCTTTTCTTCACCTTCCTTCTGAAATCCGACTTAGATATCATTTGTTTACCTCAGTCACCTATAGATATTCAATATGCTAAAGTGTTATGTAAAATGAGAGAGCCTTGCCTCTTATTTATACTCTCCATCTTATAGGCCACTTAACCCATTTCTAGGTCACTTAACCTATTTTCCTCATTTTTAGGGTTAACCACTTTCCATAATTATAAAGTTCTCCATTACTTTATCATTTAAATATTACTCCTTGACTTTGTCACCTCACTTTA
>SNQJ01S0024572.1:70288-88905 GCA_010110895.2 Picea sitchensis | reverse complement strand
CCAATTCTGACCGTGCCTTTTCCAATGATTTTAGTTGAATCATCATTTCCAAAGGAGACTGATTCATCTCTTTCCTTTCATAATGTAAGAAAACTATCTCTATCACATGTCATGTGTTATGAACAACCACTGTCAACATACCAACCAAGTTTCTTCTTCTTAGCTTGTAGAGCGAGTGTGTATTCTTCATTGCTATATTGATCCTGATTTATTATCCATGCCCTTTTTTGAGGTTCTTATCTATGACTATTCTTATTCTGTTGTGGTTCTCTAGGAGGGACTGTCATTTTGCAATCTTTGTCCATGTGTCCAAAATTGTTACATTTGTAACATTCCACTTCAATGCTCAAAGAGTCAAATCTATTGTAACTTCTCCTCTGTGTTTCACTAAGCCTTCTTGGATAACCCCTTTGTGTATGACTTCCAAAGTTGTTTGTGTTCCTGTTATTAGCTCTGCAATTCACAACTTTATGTCCAAAATTATTACATGCATAACATAAACCAAAAAATATAGTTTCATACCTGGGATTTGAAGATCTTCTGAAAGGAGGTACTCTTATAAATTCTTATTCTTCCTGAGGCCTATATGTTGGTTGTTGATTCTGAAATATGAATCTTCTCAGTGGAGGAGTGTCCTTGTAATCTTCCTTGTAGATCTTCCTATCCCCCTTGATTGTTTCTGCATAGCTTTTTGGATATGTTTCTTGGTCTGTTGTTTTGGAGCTTGATCCTTTTTCTGTCTGATTGTATCCAAGTCTGGACTTGTCATGATGAGATTTTTTACTGTTGATAATTTCATCCAAAACTTTTGAGTTGTTCTGCAAATTTTTCTTTTGAATATCCCTTATTAATGTGACAATCTCTGCTTCCAAATTTCCAAGGATCTTGTCTTTTTCTTCTAGCTATTCTTTGAGTGCTTCTTCAGTTATTTTATCTTCTTCTATTTGAACCTTCAAATTTGTGATCATTTGTTCTAGTTCTCGAGTGTCTTCTTTCTTGTCTAATTCTACTTATAGTTTCTTATTTTTCTTCTTTTCCCTTCTGATAACTTCTATGGCACACATTAATTCCTCTCGGTAGTCAACTTCTAGCTCTTCAATTTTTTCTTCAACTTCTTCATATTCTTCTTCGGATTCTTCATATTCTTCTTCGGAGTCTTCTTTATCAGAGTCTTCTACTGCCACAAACATAACTATTTCTATCTAATTTTCACTGACTTCATCTTCATCTGATGATGAGATGTCTTCTTTGGTGCATAAGCTTTTCTTGAAAACTTTCCTTGTGGTTATTTTTCCTTTATATGTTTGTTTTCCTTTTGAGTAACCTTCATCATTTATCTTTTTCTTATAAGTACATTTGTTAGAAAAATGAACAATACCATCACAATTAAAAAAAATTAAAGGAAGCTTACCTCTATACCTACTATTGTTTCCCTTGTTCAGTCTTTTGACAAAGTTGGCCACTTCTTCATCATCTTCTGAGACGTCACTGTTGCTGCTATGTTCTTCGTTTTTCCTTCCCTTTTTATTTGACTTTTTGAATGCTTTGAAGGTTGCTTCTTTTATATCTGGATTTTCCTGTTCAATTCTCATTTCATATGATGTGAAGATTCCATGTAATTCGTCCATGCTTATTGAGTTTAGATCTTATCTTTCTTCTAGTTCTGATATCTTAGGGTCAAATCTCATAGGAAGAGATCTTAGTACTTTTTGAACAATTATAGATTCTTTGATTTCTTCTCCTAATTCTATGATTGCATTTACTGTTTCATCAACTCATAAAAAGTAAGCTGCAATATTCTCATCTTCCTTCATCTTAAGTTGTTCTAACTGACCTCTATAAGTTTGAAGCTTTGTTGCTTTGAGTTTTGAATCTCCTTCATAAATATTTTGAAGTTTGTCCCAAATCTCTTTAGCGGATTTACAATGTGCAACTTTGGTGAATACAGTTTCACTAAGACCATTCAGAAGTGCATTTTTGGCTTTGGAATTATTCTGACCGAGTTTCACGGCTTTGTAATTTGTTGGCGGAACTATTGGTGGTGTGTATCCATCTACAATTGATTGCCAAATTTCAAATTCCTGTGCCTGTATATATGTTTTCATCCTTATGATCCAAAATGCATACTTCTGTCCATTGAACTGTGGTATTCCATTTTTATATAAGTTGTTGCTCTCCATGATCTACCTTTTAGTGGTTAAACTGATTTCTAAAGGAACCTTCTCTGATACCAATTGTTGGATTACTGAGAGGGGGGTGAATCAGTAATAAAGCAATTTAATAATTTTTAACCATATAATCCAAGTGTTATATCAATGTAGAATTATCGTCCAATAACTGCAGAGTAAATAAACAATGAACAAATGAACAATCATACACATACATAGTACACCATTGTTTTATGTGAAAACCCAAAGAGGGAGAAAACCATATAATTATTTTTCTTATATGTCTTGAAGAATTACATTCATTGGAAGCACCAACTTCCTTTGTTTTCCAGCTGCAACTGGAAGGAGGCTCCAACCCCCTTATTTGTCAGGATACAACCCGAAGGAATCTCCAACTCCCCTATTCTTTGGATACAACCAGAAGGAGGCTACAACCCCCTATGTTCTCTGACTACAACCAGAAGGTGGCTACAACCACCTCTCCTTGCCCCGTCCAACCGCCCTGAAGTAGAAGTAGAATGATGGAACCCCTGTTACACTATCACTGTGAGATATACCGCTGTAAACCTATACCAATCAACTTGAACCATGCATCAACCTATACCTCAACCTGTAATCAACCTGTACCATAAACAAGTGCATCAACCATGCACCAACCTGTATCAAACAACATGTAATAAACTTGTACCATAAACAAGTGCATCCAACCATGTACCAAGTATGTACCAATCATTTTTCAGCTACTCATCAACTATGACTCATCAATATGTACCAACATCATCAACTATACACCTTATGCATGTTCCAACTGATCAACTACTTGTATCAACCATGTACCCAACATGTACCTCAACTAAAATACCTCATCAATATCACCATCCAAATATGATTTGTAACTCTGTAATAGACCTGGTGTATATTATCACATACCTGCAAACCTTCCTTAACTTTAACAACAAGAGACTAACATTTTCATCTAACTTTTCTTTAGTCTCACATGACTAGTTTTGGATTAGTCAACAACCCTAAATTGAAATAATCATAACTATGTACCTGTAATGAAAAAATATCTCAAACTGATATAAAATGTTCTTCAGTGTGCTTTATGCAATTCCTCCAAGTTTCACTACTTGGAACCTCTCAAAAAAAGAGTTATAGCAAAATGACATACCTTGTTGAATTCTAGCTTATTCTATAGAGCGACCTTGTAGAGAATGGCCCACACATAATATTTGTTGAATCAATATAAAACTATTACAAAACATACTACAGACTGTACTCTAACCAACATATTTTGCCGTATTGAATTTGGATCTGTTATGAGGAAGTTATGATGTTTTTACCTGAAACACCTATTTTAGATTAGTTTCAGGACTAGCCACGAACCCTATTTTCCACGTAGTGTAACTACAAAAATACAACGACCCAGAAGATGAATTTTTTACCATAGATACTTGGATATGTTTCCTCAATGGCTTATCAATTCCATGATCTGAATCATTATAAAAGAAATGTTATTCCGGAAATGGTGAGATGACCTGTAAATGACATACCTTAGAAAAAATCATCAAAAGAATTTATCCTCCCTTGAATTCCGGCCCTCTTTTCTTCACCTTCCCTCTGAAATTCGGCTTGGATATCCTTTAGTTACCTCATTCACCAATAGATATTCAATATTCTCAAGTGTTATGTAAAATGAGAGAGCCTTGCCTCTTATTTATACTCTCCATCTTCTAGGTCACTCAACCCATTTCTATGTCACTTAACCTATTTCTAGATGACTTAACCCATTTATAGGTGACTTAACCTATTTATAGGTCACTTAACCCATTTATAGGTCAACTAACATATTTTCCTCATTTTTAGGGTTAAACACTTTCCATAATTAGAAAGTTCTCCATTACTTTATCATTTAAAGGTTCCTCCTTGACTTTGTCACCTCACTTTATCATTTAAATAATCTTCTTTGATTTTGTCACTTCACTTTATTATTTAAATAATCCTTCTTGACTTTGTAACTTTAGTTTATCATTTAAATAATAATTTATTCTTTGCAAGCTCTTTGACTCCTTTGACCTTTTGGGACTTCAAGCCAACATATGAGGGTCCTCCAACTTCATAAGGCCTTAACTCTCAAACCGTGAGGAGTTATGTGACTTTCCACATACCACCAGAAATGGCATGAAATGTACTATCCATATAGAATATTATTACCTTCAAATATATTAAAACTCATACCATTATACATGAAACAACCTTGGGTCCATTACCCAAACCTGTGTCCTACCGGAATTCGCTACCGAACTTTCTTCAAGGGTTGACATCAATGAAAACCAACCTTAATCAATAGGCTCCTCTCATCCACAGGGAGAGGAGAGATTTACAAGGTTTATGGAGGGCCTGAGCAAAGGGATTGAGTCTGGATTAGTGAATCCATGAACTGGTTGTTATGGGCCATATGAACTTCGATGAATTCTCTTCAACTCAATGGTGCAGTTAGTACTTCAAGGCAACAATGTGGTCACAATGGAGAATCATATCCAGGTAATGTAAGCCATGTTTTTTACCAGTGTGTTGACAATGTAGAATCATATCTAGGTAACCTAAGCCATTTTTTTTTACAGTTTTGTATAGGAGAAAGACTTCCTGCAGAGTTATAGTTACAGCTAGTGAGGGCTTCTGACAGACCACATGAGAATCCTTTTTTTTTTTACATTTTTGTACAGGAGGAATACTTCTTGTAGAGTTATAGTTTTGTACAAGAGGAAGACTTTCTGTAGAGTTACAATTTTGTAAGCTAGTGAGGGATTCAGATAGACAACACGAGAACTATAAGGTAAGAAATTGTAATGCAATGTACTGTACTCTAATATTTGCATTAGATTTTGAAGAAAGTGTTAAGGTACGAGAAACTATAGATTTACTTGTTTCACATTAAGGTTATGAATGTCCGAAGTAGAGCTTAAAATATTGTTTTCTCCCAATCTAGATTCAAATATCTATTTCTCCTAGTCGAGGTTCAAATATCAATGAATCTCAATGGATGTAATATGTTACTCCTCTCGTGACCCTAATTCCCATGGAAGACTCTGTGAACTTCAATAATGTCGAGGATAAATTAGGAAGGTTAAGTCTCTCCAGAGTAGTACAGTACTCCAAATGGGGATTTGAGAGGCCAAGAGTAGTACAATACTCGAAATGAGGCACTTGGTTACAAAACCCTCCCATAGTGCCTCCTTTGTTGTAGAGACGTGGTTTTCTTTTGCAACAAATGAAATAAGTGGTAGCCTATTTTCTGTAGAGTGTGGATGCAGATAGCCACAGTGCAGTGAACTCGAATGCAAAAATTCCTTCTCGATTGCAACAATTAGAATACGTGGATATTTTTTGAATTTTGAATTTTTAAATGATTTGTAATTTCTGACAAATAGTGATTAAAATTTCAACATACCAAGGTTAATTAAGTTGCATCACAACCCCTGACCCAATCAAAAAATTCAAATTACCAAATTGAAAAATATAAAAATCGTATATGTTTTCCAAAATAATAAAAATAATAAACTTATTTTTCATAACACTGCTAAATCTTCTAAAAAACTCCAAAATACACCAACTAATAAAACAAAATGCACCCATTAATAGGCGATCAATGATTGTTGATCGCCAAAAAAATGTTATAGTCCCTAGCCGAAGACAAGGACTAATAATTGAGAAAATGTGTCTAGATCTCAGGAGAAATTATTGAGGAGAATGAGTTGATTTTTAACTTCATTCTCAACCAAGAACATTTATTTCAAAATCTGTATAGATCCCAAACATTGAAAACTGAGAAGTAAAAAATGAAGAGGAAAAATGTAAAATACAATGATTTTATTTTTAATATATGTGCAAAATATAAAGTAAATAGGAAAATAAAAATAAAAAATTAAAACTAAAAAAATATATAGAATATAAAAGCTAATCACTTTTTTTAATGGTACTCATTAAATATATCATTTTTTCATGTATTTGTTTATTCATAATATTATTATATATTATTTTAATTTTTAATACACACTATGATAATAATGTTATGTGTTTATTCAAAATATTATTGTATATTATTTTAATTTTTAATACACACTATGATAATAATGTTATGGGTGGAAAAATTTTTAGGTCATTTATTCATGGAATCTGTACACTCTATAGAATAGTTTTATGTTCGGAGGTATCGTCCAATGCTAGGGTTTATCTTACATGATTACCCATGTTACAACTCCACCAAATTCAATAGCCATTCATGACTTTTACTAACATTTGCATAAGCTTTATCTGTTTTTTTTTTTTTTTTCTTTTTTTTTTTCATTGCATGCTTGTAAAGGATAATGGTATAGGCACTTGTTCCTTTGAAATGAAGTTGTATTGAAAGTGTCAATTTGTGTTCAGTTTGGGATTCGTATACATAATTTGTTATATAATATATTCATAAAATGTTAACTTGGTTAATTTAGAGAGTTCTTGAAGTCTTTCCACTCAAATTATTTTTAGCTAAGTATAATTTCTCCAAAGTAGATATCTCACTAACAAATGCATGAATTTTTCCCTCCAATCAATTTCTAGATAAATTTAACAATTACAAGACACTCAAACTTCCCATGCTTGGAGGTATTTCTCCAATGAAATTATTGTTACACAAATCAAATATGGTGTTTGTTGTGCTAGCACATATGTTACTCCATTGTGCACAATACTCAAAATTCTTAAAACATGTGCAAACTAAGAAGTAAAAAATGAAGAGGAAAATTGTAAAATATAATGATTTTATTTTTAATATATGTGTAAAATATAGATAGGAAGATGAAAATAAAAAATAAGGAAAAGTGAAAATATAAAAGGAAATCTCTTTTTATAAATTAAATATATTTTTTTTACATATTTATTTATTCATAATAATATTATATATTATTTTAATTTTTAATACACACTATGATAATAATGTTGTGGGTGGACAAACGTTTAGGTCATTCATGGAATCTATACACACTTTATAGAATAGTTTTATGTTTGGAGGTACTATCCAATGCAAGGTTTTATCTCACATGATTACCAATGTTACAACTCACCAAATCCAATTCCTACTTCTAACCCTAATGAAATTAATAAGACATTAATAAGACATGTTCATCCACATGATTTAGCTATTGTTGAACTTTACTAACATTTGCACAAGCTTCATCTCCTCTCTTTTTTTCTTTTTCTTTTTTTGTTTCATTGCATGCTTGTAAAGGATAACCACATATGCACTTGTTCCTTTGAAATGAAGTTGTATTGAAAGTGTCAAATTATGTTTCTTTTGAGATTCACCCACAGACTTTGTTATATAATACATTCATAATATGTCAACTTGGTTAATTTAGAGATTTTTTGAGGTCTCTCGAGTCAAATTATTTTTATCAAAGTCTAATTTTTCTAAAGTAGATATCTCACTGAGAGATGCATGCATTTTCCCTCCAATCAATTTCTAGATAAATTCAACAATTGCAAGGCACTCAAACTTCCCATGCTTTGTGGTATTTCTCCAATGAAATTATTGCCAACCAAGTCAAATATGGTGTTTGTCAGTATCACATATGTTAGAGAATTCTCAAAGACTTTAATGTCAACCAACACTTCCTCATATAATGTATCACCACTAAGTTGAGAAGACTCAAGGATTTGAAATCCTAGGAGTCTCCTCATATCATGTGGTATTCTTCCACTTAATTTATTATTGGATAAAACCAACACATATAATTAAGAGATATTTGTTATCCATTTAGAGATAGCACCTTGGAGATTATTATAACCAACACTAAAAACTTGTAACCCTTGAAAAGATTTAGGGTATTGAGTAGAGATAACATTCAAAATAACTAGAAGATGTCCACTAAGTTTGTTTTCAAAAAACTTGATACAACTTAATTGTGCACAAATCTATAAAGATGTGGGAATCATTCCATCCAACTAGTTTTTTGGATAAATCTAACATTATTAGATTAACACACTTGTCAATATCCTCATGATTGTTCCTCTAAATTTGTTGTCAAACACGTTAAAGACACCATCTCTTTGAAATTCTCTAGACATGTAGGAATCCTTCCACTCAAATTGTTAGAATATAGAATATAGATATATGAATTCTAAGTTTTGCAATTAGCACAATTCCATTAGAATTCTTCTACTCTAATTTTTAAAACCAAGATCCTAGATCTCTAAGTTCTATAGCAAAGCCCAATTCCACTGGAATTCTTTATCCATTTCTCTCTCCCTATAGTATCCTTCAAATGCCTTGCCCGCGAATTCATTTCATTTCTAAGAGTGCACTGCAATGCTCCTATGGAATCACAGAAAAAGTTGCCAAGAAAGGTTGAAAATCATACAAAATCACAAACATGACAGTGTCTAAACACTTGCAGTAACCAGTTACAATGTCAATGACTGGGACATTAATTATTTGGATTTTCAATACTGCAAAATCTGTAGAAATGTATAGATTATATTTGTTATCTTCTAGCCCTCTGGGCTTAACTTGTCAAATATCTATAACCACGTAAAACACTTTTGCACAAATTTGAAACAACCGTATTTATATTTTGCAATTCTTTTAATTTAGTGTAATTTTTTATAATTTAAATTTATCTTATGGTAATTATTTATAATGTATAGTAAGTATTTATCTTTTTATTAGTAAAGATAAAAGATAGTTCATATTTTAATTTTATTAATAAGGTTAAGCATTTTATGGTTTTTTTGTTTGTTTCTATCGGACCTTAACAGGGTAAGAGATTACTTCAATTATATGGTTAAACATTTTATGGTTTTGTTTTTGTTTTTAATTTGTAATCACCTTAATTTTAGTTTGATTTTTTTTATTTTCTTATTACCTAATTTAACACACTAAAATATTCCCTAAAATATTCCAATTGCAATCTAATTTATTGATACATGTAATTTATTCAATTTAAAATGGTTCCTACATGCTTTGAGACCAAAATCATTGATTTGATGATGATGATGATGATGATGCAGAAGCAGAAGCAGAAGAAGAAGAAGAAGAAGAATGTCCACTTGGATTACTTCAATTCTTTAGAATTTTGTTTCTATGCTCAAAAAACATTAAGAAAATCTTTCCAAGATCACCATATTTTTGTTTCGTTGAGTTAAAAAATTAGAAGATTGGTAATATATATATATATATATGTTAAATCTAAAAAATATATTAACCTAAAATGCAATTACTACTAATGTTTTATTATAATAAATTTATGTTTAATGAATTAAAATAATTGAAATATATTTTTCATAACTACATTGTAAAAGGTGTTTGTAAAAGGTATTTCCCTCTTATAAAGTTTATGTTATGTTTTGATTTGACATATCAAACCCTCTTATCCATCCAAATCCATTGGACACTAGTTAATTCTTCATAATCATCCCACACCACTTCCCTCTCTTATCATTGTCAATGGTGGGAGATGCCATGAATTCACCCATCATCTTCTCCCAAATCTATGCATGGCTATTTCCTCTCACATTACAATCTTCTTTCATAACTCGACCTCTGTGTTCAGGCCATTTCTATCAATGGAAAATTTAGTGGGACATGTTGTATTGGCTCTTCAACTCTATCCTTAGAAAAATTTCTTACTAACTGGTGATATCCAGTGAACACTCCAATCTTGTAAATCCTTATCCTTAACAATTCCCTCCCGAGACAAGTTAATTCAACAACTAGGTAGCCAAAGAAAAATAAAAACTATAATTTACTTATTTTGGGTTTGTTTGTCAACAAAATTTTATTCTATTTAGTAAGATGTGACATGCTAGTAAGATGTGACATGATAGTGGCATGCTAGTGGACGTGCTTGAGATGATAAAGGTAGGTGTGAAGTGGTTATTGGTGTCATGGATCATTGGGTGGAGGGTCATTGGGTGGAGGGTGTGGGTTTGTTTGTCAACGAAATTTTATTCTATTTAGTAAGATGTGGCATGCTAGTAAGATGTCACATGATAGTGGCATTCTAGTGGATGTGCTTGAGATGATAAAGGTAGGTGTGAAGTGGTTATTGGTGTCATGGATCATTGGGTGGAGGGTGTGAAGTGGCTATTGGTGTCATGGATCATTGGGTGGAGGGTCCTAAGAAACAAGTTCTCCACTCTCTATATTGAGAGATAAAATTCCAATTTGGTTGACAATATCTCTATTCCTGAGTATACTTATGTTGAAACCTTTCTAAGATATTTTAACAGTTGCTTCTATTATTCCTTTAAAAGTTTAATCCTTTATGGTTTTTTCCCTATTTTTCTTATCATTTCTTTCATAATTAACTCTATTTTTATATTTTGTGAAAACTTTAACCTTCAAATTTCAATCCCTTGCCAAATAATTTGTAAATAAATAAACAATTTATATAGTTAAAAATCCCTATAAGAAAATGCTCGAAATTTCTAAAAAAATGATCGAAATTTCTAATAGACTTTAATGTTGAAGCAACATTTAAATAAATTGTGTATACTCACACAATTAATCACAAAATTCAATTATATATTTAATAACAACAACAACAAATTGTTTTCACATTCCAAAATCTACTCAATTGTAGAATCCATTCTAGAATCTAATAATCACTTCTATGCCATAGAGATATTTAGTTCTAAAATTTCCACGTCTTACATTAGGTACAATTATAAATTCTTCTTAATCAGATTGGGCTTAATTTAGTTAATCTAAATATCAAGAGCATCCAATAATTTGGAAAAATTGTAAGCTTTCCTCAATTTAGGATGTTTAAATAACGTGACAACTCTAGTTTTTATGGAATCCTATGTTTTCATTTCGACTTTTTTTTTTTCAAAATAAAAATTGCTCTTATATATTATATATATAATGTCTTTTTGCAATACACTATTTCATCAAAGTGATTACAGTCTACCCAAAAACAAAATACAGACTACGATTATAGTCATCCCAGACGATCTATGGAGTATCTAAAAAACAATGCACCTCCACCTAGGAAATGACACAAGCGAACCTATCTACATAAGACTTAAAATGCTACCAACATAGTACAAAATTCCAAACCAAACAACACTCATGATATCTGAGTACCATCAAAAAACTTAATTCTGCATAGTAGTAAATACAAAAATGCATCAATAAAGGTATATGAACAAAGATGGACCCACAAGCCCATCCTCCATCTGAAAATGTGTTAATCTTCCTTCCGGAAGTTCCAAATATTGTTTTCATAGCTCATCTTTCTCCTGTTTAAAGTCTCTATAAGTATGCAAGAAATCTAAAGCCGAGAATTTTGAAAAGAGGGCCTTGATCCGATCTTTCCAAAAATCCAAACCCAAGACCTAGAGGTTGCATATTCGATTCAACTAGTCTATTATAATCTTCGACTCACTGAGCACCCGAAGATCATAAATATGCAAGAGAATATCCAAGGATAATAGTTCCCACACTCCCAAAATTTATTCTCTAGTGTTTGTTCCTGGACCACAACGCAAGATCCACATGTACTTTGTATGACTATTTACCCTGATAACTCCCCTCGCTCCGCTAATCTAGCCATATCTTTGTGAAACCTCATCAAACCATCCTGCTGATATTCCAATTAATATCAAAGGAATAGTTTTATATTTAATGGGGAGTTTCTTTTTCTCATTTTTTCTCCCTAACTAGCCCATCATCCTTTGGATCATCGAGGTTGTAGATGCCCAACCTTCCTAAAAAACTGTTGAGTTTCTTTCCAACCAGATTTTCCAGAAAATAATGGAGGGCATGTGCCAAAGAGGATGCATGAGACACCAATCCTTAAATATCTTTTGCACATTCCAACCATTCTAGACAACAATAGTTTATCTTAAGTGTTTCTAGCAACTTTGTCCAAACATGTTGAGAAAATATGCAACGTATCATCAAGTGAAGGGTTGATTCAAAATCTTGATGACAGAGAGCACATATTTCTAGACCCTGATGCCCTCTTATTTGAAAATTATCCCAAGTGAGAATCATGTTCTCCATCAACAACCATGTGAATATTTCGATCTTTTGATCCAATTCCCACTTCCATCAAGAGTTGTGCCACCATTTGTCACTACGAGTTTAGATATTCTAAGCTATGGCATCATAGGAATTTTATGTTGTGATGGAACCTGAGGATTTTCTCCATGTCCAAAATAACTCATCCAGAGAATCTGACAGAAAAATACCTTCATGATCTAGGGCTCTGCAAAAAAATTCCCATTATGTTGCCTCTGAACCAACCAATTAGCCCATCTCCAAGGAAACTTTCCACTATGTCATGACAACACCTTGTCTGACCAAGTTTTCCATTTGATAAATAAAGTGGAAGCCCCTCAACATGAGAGAGTCAATGAGACAACTAGATAAAAAGGAACTCTTTCCCATCCCAATAATTGAGTATTCTCCAAGTCAGATGGTCATTCCAGATCCTGGCTTCTAGGCTATCCAATGTGCCACCACATGAAAATATTTGAGTAGGCATCTCCAGGTGTTGGAGACTTTGTGAGAGCTCCCCGATGGTCTTCTGAGCCAAGACACCATCGAGGAGGAAGGAAGATACTTTTCCATTATCACCCTATTCCAAATATCGTCCTTCATTAGATAACTCCATAAAGTGTTAGCGGCCAACGATCTGTTGAACCAAGTCATATTATTAAACCCCCAACCACCGTAAGCTTTAGGTTTTGCAAGGTATTCCCATTTGCAAAGAAGAATTCATTCAGAATCCCCATAGCCCAACCACATAAACCTGAACATCATTTTTTTAATCCTAGAGAGAACATAAATTGGAATGTTTGCAACCACCAGCCAGACCACTGGTAAATTTTCTAAAACCACTTTGACAAGAACATACCTCCCACCCAAAGACAACTAGTGATGACACCAAATTCCGATCCTTCTTTCAAATTTTTGTAGAATCCATCTCTTCCTCTGCCCGATAATTTTCAGTCTTGAGGTAAAAGCCAAGGTATCGAAAACTTTCATCCAAGTCAACAAATTTATAGGGAAAAATAGCTTTGAAAACATCTAGTTCATAATCCTCAATACCTGAATAATGCAATGAATATTTGTGAGGATTTATGATTAGACCTGACACTCTGCAAAATAAGGAAAGAACATAATCTATCACCTCCCTGTATGAAACCAAGGCTTTGGTCATGATCAAGACATCATCCATGAATAGTAAGAGAATGATCTTAAGTAGTCTCGAGGTATTAACCCCCGATATTTGATCATCTTCTTGTGCCTGCTTGAGCATTAAACTGAGACCCTCCATAACCAAAATAAAACGTAAAGGTGATAAAGGGCAAGCTTGTCTTAGCCCACAACCAGTTTTGAAGAATGAGTTAGGCCCGCCATTAACCATAATTGAAAAAGATGTTGTTTTTACACAACTTATGATCCAGTTTATCAACATTAGTCCAATACCAGTCTTTAATAGGATTATCCTGAGGAAATCCCAATTAACACAATCATAAACCTTCTGTAGATCTAGTTTTAATACTAAGGATTTCAATTTTTTGGATTTTATGTTGTGTAATAAATCTTGTGCTACTCCTACAACATCCAAGTTCTGCCTCCCCTTTAAGAAACCAAAATGTTCCAAATATAAGGACATAGAAAGATACAACTTCAATCTGATTTATATGATCTTTGCAATGATTTTGTATGCAAGATTACAAAGGGAAACAGGTCTGAAGTTCCCAAATATAGAAGGCTTGTCCACCTTAGGTAGAAGAGATATAAAGTTTGAGTTTCATGAGCATACCATCAATCCAGATCTCCTTGAATCCTCCACTGCTTCTAGAACATCAATCCTTATCAAATCAAAGAACATGAGAAAAAATTCCACCATCCAACTGTCTGATCCAAGGCTGTTGTACTTGGAAAAACTCTTCAGTACTAGTTTAATTTCTTCTATAGAACTGGGTTTCTCAATCTCCTGGACATCTCTCTCAGTGAAGAAGCTAGGATAATATTGCAATTCTTTAACCTGATTGATCCAGGGACTCAAAATATGCTCAAAACTCAAAGTGATCAGAATTGCTTGAAAACAGACTCGTACATAGGCCTCATTCTCATGATTCCAATGCAATTTGAATGGGATCAAATGGACATCGTATGTGAGAGATATCACATTCTGTCCACTTTGCCAAATAAACAAAATTTTTGTTGACTGTACAGTCCATACTGCTGACTATGCAAACCGTACTAACATGTGGTAGGGTGACTATACTGACATGTGGTAGGGTGAAATGGGTTTTTGAGTTGTCAGGTGATGAAGTGGCATGGTACCATACTGACATGTGGCAAGTGGTGATTTGGCAGTTGATGTGGAAAGTGTTACCTGAACCAATGGATGGTCGACATGTGGCATATTAGAGGTCGAATCGGAAGGTTCCACGTGGCCCATACAGGGGCCGCCACATGGTACCCTATATTTTGTTGGTGTAAAACTGTTGTTGGATTCCGCAGGGGTCGAACCTGGGACCTCGGGCATGGCATAGTCTCTGCATAGGTCGGGCCACCAACCCACCTATGCATTAGTTCTTAACCATATACATTACAATTAATATTTAAATTTGATTCAATGTTTGGTTGGGTGGAGAAAGGGTCGGGGCTTAGCCCCAGCCCTTGGTTACACTTACGACCATACAATCTTACCATAGGACCCAGAGAGCGGAGGTTCTAACAGATAGCCATGTTTACATATACACTTGTCATATGACTATATGCACGAAGGTTCCAACGAGTGGGTACTATACTTTAGGTCAATGCCAGGCCACATGGGTCATGCAACCGACACCTCCATCGAAAAAGGCACTTATTCCCCCTAACTATTCGACATTTTTCAAGAATTTGCGGGATGGAATACGTGTTGAGTTTTTGGGGACAAGAAATGCCCGTGATCTAGGTTAGTCACACACAATTTCGTTTTGGCGAGCAGAGACAACAAATAATTGGGAGAAACTTCCAGGAAGTGATTCCTACTTAGTTTTTGACCAAACCATGTGCAAGAAGAGCCCAGCTAGGGGTTTTTGGACATTCTGGAGCCATTGAAGCCATCTATTTTCATTATGAGCATTGTAAAGAACTCTTTTTGACACTTTGAGAATTACTGAAAATGATCCATTGGAAGCTGGACTAGGAGATGTATCCCAAGAGAGGGGTGAAATCCTTTATCATTTTGATGTATTAATGTGTTTAATTTTATGGTTGTTATGTATGTTTATGATTCTCATGATTAAGTAAAAACTCATTAAGATTTGTATGTTTGTAACTTGATCCTATTACCCAAGCACATACAATTTACACTTGCAATCTTAAAGAGACACAAGCCTTTTCATTTTTATATCAAGTTGGTATTAAAGCATATGTTTTTTAAGGTTTGATTATTTGCAAGTGTTTGTTTTTTGATGCTTACAAGGTTGAATCTCACAAGAAGAGAAGGTCAACTTGTAGAGCGAAGTTCTCAACTTTCAAGAAGGAGAACTATATAATCACCTCAAGCTTCAAGGAAATATTCACCAAGTATGGCTCATGAGGAGAGTCATGAAACTCTTACTTCAGAAGATGAAACTTTCAGAAAAGATTTCTATGATATGACAGAAATTGTGAAAGTTTTATTTGAAGAAAGAAATGCAAGGTTGCAAGGTGAAAGCTCAAATCCTACAAGAGGTAATGAAGATAGTGGTGATAAAACTCCAAAAATAAATGGAGGGAATAATGATATTCCACCTCCTTCATCTCCATCTTACACTTCTACCATTTCACAACCACCTCCAAATTCTCCAAAAGAACATGGTAAAATTCCTTCACAAACTCCTTTTCTTAAGCTTGATATTAAGTTTGAATTGCCTATGTACAATGGAGAGGTAAATGCTAAGAAATTGGATAACTAGATTCGTAAGATTGAAGTGTATTGTAGGATACAAAGAATCAAAGATGATGAAACTAATATTAAACTTGCTTCTCTTAGATTGAAAAGTGCAACACTCATTTGGTGGGAAGCCAAAACTCAAGAGGACATGAAGACAATTTTATCCTCTTTGAATGATTTTATTGTTTCACTTAAAAGACAATTTTATCCATTAGCATACATGTAGAAAGATATTACGGATTGGAAAAAATTTAGACAAGATAAAGGGAAAAGTGTGCAAAGCTACACTCAAGAATTTAGAAGAAGAGCTTTGATTTTGGGTATAGATTTATCTTCTGAATAAACTTTACTCAAATACATTGGAGGATTTCATAGCTACTTGAGGCACACAATACTTATGTTTAACCATACAAGTCTAGATGAAGTTTGTGTACATGCAACTCATTTGGAAGCAAGAGGGAGGAATGAACCTCAAGAGAGCAGCAAGAAACCATTTGTTCATGGAGACAAGGGAAAGAAGAAGTTCAAGGCAAATGGAAGAAAGAATGCTTCGGTCAAGAAATAGGGAGAAAAAACTACATGTAAACATTGTTCAAAAGATATACATGATGAAGACCATTGTTGGAAACTTCATCTTGAAAAGAGACCCAAAAAAGTTCAACAACAAAGGAAAACCAAAGACTATTGCAACTACACAACATGATTTAGGTTCTGATTCAGGAGATGAAACAAAAATTACAACCATGGGTTATCAAGGTAAGGATTCTATTGTAAGTAATAGTTCTTCAAGTAGTAGTAGCCTAAATGAAACTCAACATGAAAAATAAAGAATAGAGATTTTCCACATAAGGGTTATTTCAAAGAATACCAAGATAGATACTCTTTTTGATACTGTATCTCAAGCAAACCTCATATCTGAAGAAACTATCAAGAAAATAAAATTAGAAACTACTACACATCCTAAACCATACCCTCTATGATGGATATGTGACAATGCCAAATTGCATGTGACAAGAAGGTGTAAACTTAGATTTTCCGTCACTACAAACTTTATAGATGAGGTAGAGCTTGATGTTATTCCATTGGATATTTGTGGTATTGTGTTGGGAAGCCCATATTTATATGATAGGAGAGACATATTTCATCATCATGAAAACACATATCATTTGTTTAAAAATGGATTTGATTACATTGTTAGAGCACATACAAAGAAGTTGAATTTGTCACTTGTAAATGCGAGACAAATGAAGAGATTAGTCAATGCTAGTAAGATTTTCGTCCTCTTGATGATCAAACCCAAAGACAATGTTCAAAAAGAAGCTTTCAAAGGTTGTGATGCAAAGTTGAAATCTTATTTATATGAGGTTGTTAACCAATATGATGAGATGTTTCAGGAACCAAAAGGATTTCCTCCAAAAAGGGGTATCCAACATGAGATACAATTGCAGAAAGATTGTCCTCTTCCAAGCATTGGTATGTATAGGATGTCAGTCATGGAGAATGATAAAATTAAAAAACAAATCCAAGAGTTGATTGAAAAAGGGGTTATCATGCCAAGCACATCACCATGGGGGTCAACAATTGTTTTAGTTCCAAAGAAAGATGGTACATGGAGCATGTGTGTAGATTTCAGAGCCTTGAACAAGATTATGATAAAGAATCGTTATCCTCTTCCTAGAATTGATGTTTTGCTTGATCAATTGAAAGATGCTAAGTATTTTACTAAGTTGGATTTGAGAAGTGGATATCATCAGATTAGGATTTCTGAAGGAGACACATGGAAGACAACTTTCAAAACAAAGAAAGTTTTGTTTGAATGGATGGTAATTCCATTTGGGATTTGTAATGCACCTGCTACATTCATGAGAGTCATGAATGAGGTTTTAAGGCCTTTTCTTGATGATTGTGTGATTGTATACTTGGATGACATTTTGATATTTAGAAAATCTCGTGAAGAGCATGTTATGCATATAAAGCAATTTTTGGATGTCTTGAAGAAATAAAATTTGTTTTTGAAGATGTCTAAATGTGATTTTGGAAATACCTCACTTATTTACTTAGGACATATTGTTGCAGGAGGAGAACTGAAAATTGATCATTCCAAGGTCAAATTCATTTTGGATTGGCCCAAGCCCAACAATGTGACAGAGGTAAGAATATTTTTGGGATCAACCCAATATTGGAGAAAGTTTATTTCTAACTTCTCTTCAATTTCAGCTCCATTACATGCAGTGATAAGCATCAAGCAAGTTTTCCAATGGGGATGCAAGAAACAAAAATATTTTGATGCATTAAAGGAGAAGATTAGTTCAGCTCCAATTCTTGCACTTCCTAATTTGAGACATCCATTTGAGATCCAAACAGATGCAAGTAATTATGCAATGGGAGCAGTCTTGTTGCAACATGGTAAGCCCATTTGTTTTCATTCTGAAACTTTTAATGGTGTTGTGATTAACTATCCTACTTATGATAAGGAGTTGTATGCATTGGTACAAAGTGTGAAAAAATGGAAACA
>SNQJ01S0024572.1:24086-34651 GCA_010110895.2 Picea sitchensis | reverse complement strand
TGTGTCTATATTTTCTGAGTTTTGCATATTGCTGATATTTTATTTCTACGTTGAAAACGATGTTCAGAATCCTCATGTTTCAGTTCTGAAATTTATTTTCTGTTAAGTTTTTTATATGCTGAAACACAGTGTTGTAACTTATGTTGAAACACAGAGCTGAGTCATATGCTGAAACACCGCTGTGAGTATATGCTGAAACACAGTGTTGAGTCATATGCTAAAACATCGCTGTGAGTATATGCTGAAACATAATGTTGTAACATATGATGAAACACAGTGCTGTAACATATGCTAAAACACAGAGCTGAGTCATATGCTGAAACACTGCTGTGAGTATATGTTGAAACACAGTGCTGAGTCATATGCTGAAACACCGCTGTGAGTATATGCTGAAACACAGTGCTGATTCATATGCTGAAACACCGCTGTGAGTATATGTTGAAACACAGTGTTGTAACATATGCTGAAACACAGTGCTGTAACATATGCTGAAACACAGTGCTAAGTCATATGCTGAAACACCGTTGTGAGTATATGCTAAAACACACGGCTGTAACATATGCTGAAATAGTGTTGAAACTGAGTTTGGCATTTAAATTTGGCTGAAAAATCAGTGAGACTGAAGCTGGGTTGGGATTTTGAAAAATTAACACATTCCTCTATTTAGAATATGAATTTTTGTATGTATTGCATGTGCCCAGAAGATGTCACCCAACTTGGAATATTTCAACATGGTTCTGCCCATTTCTTATACTGACTTGTTCTTTCTTTCAACAAAATTATTTTGCTGAGGTGTCCTAGCTGTTGAGAATTTCCTTTTTGTTCCATGTTCGCCACAAAAATCCATGAATTATTTCGATGTAAGCTCTCCACCATTGTCTGATATCAAACATTTGATTTTCAATTCTGTCTCTATTTCAACCATCTCTTTGTATATCTTGAAGTGCTCAAATGCCTCTGACTTCTTCTTGAGAAAGCAAATTGCAATCATTATTATATAGTCATCAATTAATAGCATGAAGTATTGTTCACCATTTAATCCCTTTTTTCTAATTAGTACACATAGATTAGTATGTACAATCTCCAATGGTATGTACAATCTCTTGGTTTGTTTTCCCTATAGACAAGGCTTACATAGAGTATTCATTGGCTTTGAAATTTCAGGCATTTCTTTTATTACTTCATTTATGTTGATTTTGACAATATTTTCAAAGTTCATATGACCCATTCTTCTGTGCCAGATCCAACCTTCATTTTCCTTTCCTAAGAAACAACTTTCTTTTCCAATTTCATTCAAAACATTTTTGTTGTTCAGAGTTCTTATCGTTGTCGCCACTGACTTGCTTGATCCTTCTTTCCTAATTTTGCATTTCTTTGAGTCGAACTGAAGTGTGTGTCCTTGATATCACATTTGACTTACTCTTAGAAGATTGTGTTTCATATCTTCAACTAGTAGAACATTTTTTTCCATGGAATTTTTTATTCCGATCTTAACCGTGCATCTACTTATAATTTTAGTTGAATGATTATTTCCAAATAAAATTGATCCATCTCTTTCTTTATTCAGAGTTAGAAACTTGTTCTTATCACCTGCCATATGCTTTGAAGAACCAATGTCAACATACCAATCACTTTTTGTATGTTGGGCTTGTAGAGAAAGCGAGCATTAATTCTTATTTCTTTTCCATATCTCTTATGGTTCTGATATTTTTATAACCCTAAATTGAACCATACATGCATACCTGGCATCAAGCCATCTTACTTTCTATTTTTTCCAAGCCATCACTAAGAAGCTTTTCTTAAAAAATATATTTTTGAAGATGTACACGCCCTACACCATTACTTCCTGCATATGTACACTAGATGCATCATTACTGCCCACCTACATACGCCAGTTGTACCATTACAACCTGCTTATACCCACAAAAGTTGCAAAAATTAAAAAGTTGCAAGGAATTCGTTGAGATTACGGGCTATTGGATAATTTCTTAACTGTTCCACCGCCTATAGCCCATCTCCCAACCGAATAAACATCCTTTTTTTCATATAAAAGGAGTTATTGGGGTCTCATTCCAAGGTAAGCATAAGAATAGTGAAACTCTGCCCATTTCACTTTCCCCCCTTGCCCCAAAAATTTGAAGCCACATTGTGAGTTTTGAGCCAAAATTCCCTTATTCTTGCCTTTTTCCTCATTCTCAAACACATGCCATTTCCCTAGAGAGAATTGTGAGAGGAGAAGGATATGTGGAAGCAGTTGGAGCTTGGTGAAGAGGAGCCCAAACTAGGTTTGAGGAGCAGTCACCAATCTTATTGTAAGTGACTTTGTGAGATTAATAAAAAGAAGTACCTTTTCTGTCCCACCATATGATGTGTTCAATATTTATGTTTGATTCATATGTTATTATGGCATCTAACCCACTAATTCATATATAAGATGAAAGTTCGTAGTTATTTGTTTTTATGTTTATGAATGCAGGTTGGACTTGGGAGGATATTTGCAATCAAGGAACAACTGAACTCAAAAGGATCGACATCGGATGCGGAGTTCAAGGTAGAGTTACCAGATCCTTTTATCTTTGTGTTTTATGCATGAATGTGGGGTATTGTCAGGGTAGTTGTTAAAACTAGGAGAATTTAGATGGTTATATCTACCTGCATGTTGAACCCTAGTGTAGTTCATAGGGGGGGTTTCCCACTATAGCAGAATTGGTGACCATACTGGGGAAGCCTCTAGGGTTTTTAGGGGATAGTTTTTGGGTGTTTAAATTGGTTTGATTACCTTTTTTGAGTTTTCTGGAAGTTTATGGGTCTTTAAGGGATTTTGGTCAGTCATACCACTACTTCCTGCCTTGTTAGATTTGACTATTAGTTTTATATTTGAGAAGTTACAGAGGTGTACACAACTTGCAGTGGTTCTGCACGCGTACATATGCACCCTACCTTTGGACAACCTGCATACATACACAAACTGCTGAAGTGTCAGTAGCATGCCTGTGTCAAGAAAGTCTTTTTTCAAGAAGAGGCAGTCAACCTCTTCCCTGATTGAGGTCATACTTCTCATGGGTTTTCTTGATCTAGTCTTGGTCTCTGTTTTTACAGTCTTTAGCCTAGGTTTGACGTCATTTAGCTTTTTCTTTATCAAGATTTCTTGCGTTTTCTTTGTTAGGGTTTGAGACGAGTTTGTGAGTCTTTTCTGATCATCTTGTTTGGTATTGTTAGTGACTCTCTGTGAACTGAAGTAGACCATAAGTCAGTTTTTGGTCTCGTCTTGTCTTCACTTTTTCCCTTTTACTTGCTTTGGAAGAAAAGAAAAAGAAGTTATTTCTAGTTTCTTATTTTGAAGCATAAAAATTAAAAAATATTTCATTTCTTTGTTTGGTTAAGTAGTTAGGTTGATTATATTACTTCTTAGGGGAAATAGTTCTTTCTTAAGTTCTTTACTAAATACTTAGAACACTAAGTAGCTCGTAGTCGAGCAAAATCTTGTTTTGGGTGTTTCTTTTAAAAAGATCTTAGAAAACAAAGTTAGTTGAAATCTTTATTTGTAAAAAAGAAGTAGTTTTTTCTTTCAATTTCATTTAATGATATTCTCTTTCATCTCTTAAAACACACCATTGGTTTCACTACCACTTCCTTGACTTAAAACAACCAATTAAAATTAACGATAAATTAAAATTTATTCGACTTTTTGTTTGTAGGGTCCATCAACTAGTCTAGGCTAGAGCCTTGATTTAGGTTGGAGGGGAAACTCTTCAAGGGTATAAAACAAAAATAAGAGTATGTGCTAAGGAGTGTCAAAAATTCCAGTAAACGTGGAAGTTATCCGGGACCCCCCTCTAACATAGGCGTTAAACACAAGGTCGCGTGTAGAAAGGTAGCGGAGATAACCCCTCCAAAGTCATACCAAGTGTAGTGGGGAATGCATATAGAGGGCTTATCTTGGGATTCCATTGATCGCATTTTCCACAGATATTTATGGGTCTCGAATCCATTCGAGGTCCTCAGTCGTCTTCCAGAACACTTTCTTTTGATACCCTTGATAGGTTTCAGTCTTGATACCCTGCAAATTGCGGTCCACCCGACTGTCGAGTGTACCTACCTGGTGACTGTTCATGCGCTAGAAACCTATTTGCCTTTATTTTAGTGACTTACATAGGTGACTGTGGGGGTATACCACGGTACCTAAGGCAGACATCCAACCACGTTTTGCAGAGTATACCCGGAGGATTCTTCCGTGCTCTATTTGCACTTGCACCGGTAAGTTTCTCTAGTGTTGGTTGGTGTAACTGTTCTTTCAAATAGTTAGTGGTTTGATTGGTTTATCTCATAGGAACTTTTCTAGTGTGTGTTGGTTTTCAACGTTAGTAAAATTCCTAGTGTGTCATTGATTTTCTCACAAAGTGGAAGATCAAGAGCTCTGTCGGTCGCGAAGGATTTTGGGCCTCTCGTCGGTTGAAGTGGAGCCACCACCGCCCTGCTAAGGTGAAGACTTGACTAGCAAGGGTCATTTGAGGTGATCGAGCAGTAGGAAAATGTACCCTATCCATCCTCAAGAGGAGAACACATGAATCTGGAGGAGCTTACCATTCCTGACCTCGGAGTAGAATCTCTCGGGCCATATAACTCCCCGATCACTGACTTGTTGGTACTCTTCGTGGTACAAGTTGTCCCTCCAAGGATAACTTATCACGAGCGTCAAATAGTCTTGCAAGCAGTGATGGAAGAAAACGTTGCTAATTCGTCTGGGAGTCCTCATACTCCCTCAATGTCTTTCACCACAGGGGGCGTTCTGCCTCCTAACTCACCCTCACAGGTCTGGACCACTATGGTCTTGACCGGCTCTACCTCAGGCAGTGGGCCAATTTCGTCTATGCCGACGATCACCACTCCATTCACCCAGAGTGCGATGGGCCCTCCTTTTTCATATGGGATTCCCGACTTTGATATGAACTCGGTGATACCCTACTCCACCCTACAGACCATGGGTTTGGGGGCAAGGAGCTCAAACGCTCCTCTGCAAGGGTCCATGGGGGGCACCTCATCCCCTTATAATGATTTCCCTTATGGCGGGGGTCATATACCTCCGTCATCTCCCTCACTCAGTGGTGATTCTTAGTATCTCATTTGGTCGACCATGAACTACAACTTGTCTGGAGAAGGTAGTCAAGGACCTTCTTCCAACACCACGCAGGTGGGTTCTTTGTTGTTCTCTTTGTTCGACGCGTTTGGTAACAATGCATTCTCGTCAGTTGTCATCTCGGCTGGGGGAAACCCTAGTTTTGGACAACAAAATCCTATGCAGCAGGGATGATTTTAAGAATGGAAATTTATTTTATAATGTAGAAACCTTGGCGAATCTTACTAATCCTTCATATGCCAACTATAAATTATTGGCGATATTTTTGTAAAAATATTCAAATTTATAAGGATTTTATATAGTTTTATAAAATTTTGGCTATTTTTAAGATAAAATCATTTTATTCTATAGAATTTGGGAAATTAGTTTTAAAATAGCGAATCTCATTTTTGGAAAATTCATGGAAAATTAGACCATGAGCTAAATTTATCCCCTAAAATAATCCATGTTGTGCAGGGTACTATTTCTGTACAGGGGGAAAATACCTCACAAGGACCTTGGAATCCATGGTAGGGATCAATACCATCATCAAGGATGTCTATCGGTGGAAACCCCTTCCATGGTCAACGGAACCCCAGGAAAGGCTCTATACCTATGCCTGTCGGATCAGCAGGGGGCAACCCTTTCCAAAATCTTTGGAACACAACGTCAGGAATAATCCCTTCTCACCCCTCAATGTCCAATTACGGGAGTCAGTTGATGACGTCTCAACAAGCGTAGTATCCGTACGTCATCCACGGCTATGGTTTTTACCAGAACCTTGGTCAACAACCTAAATTTTCCTAGCAACTTGGTGCCAGCCAAAATCCAAGCTCCTTTTTCCATGTACATAGTTAACAACCTAAACTACCATTTCTGGAAACTCTACATTTTCCAAGCTTGACAAGGTTATTAAACGACCCAATCTATCACAATCCGCGTTAGCCTCCCATGCCGACGAAGTTTCCCTTGGACATTCTGAAGTTCAAAGTTAATCCTAATGAAGATCCAGGCGATCATGTCACTACCTTTCACCTATGGTGCTCATACAACTCGTTGAAATATGACTCCGTCTAGTTGCGTCTATTTCAAAGAACTCTTATCGAGAGTGTCACAAAATGGTACATCAAGCTTGACCGCTCAAGATACTCTACTTATGGAGAATTGGAAATGGTTTTTANAAACCATTTTCAGTTACCTGTGAGATACGATGTCGACATCGAATTGTTGGCCAACTTTGAGCAAACAAAGGTTGACCATATCTCAGATCACATCCGAGAATGGTAGTGTAGGAAGAGTTTGATAAAGGTACCAATCCCACCAGCTTTCCTACTGGAGTGGTTCATTAAGTCTTTGGTCCCTCTGTTATCCAAGGATGTCACAACGTCAGGAGTCTTTTCCGAGGAAGAGGCAATAATGAGAGCTCAATAGCTTGAGATAGTATACTCTTAGTCTGATTTACTCTACGAAGTGTTGCCAAATGTGCCACGATCTATCCTTGACAAGACAAAACACAAGTTTGGACCACATGCCAATGGTATCGTTGGTTCAACACAAGAGAAGCCCGATGATCAGTTGTCAAATCAATTACAACAATTGTCGATATAGAAGACAAACGCCAACCAAATTTCTAGTTCAGTTTCCCCCCCTACTCAAACGTCATATGTATACAGTGTGCAATCGACAAACCCAAAATTCAACCAGCAGGCTGACAAAAAGAAGAAACAATGAAAGAAGGGTAAGGGGGATAAGAAACCCACCAACAATGTTGGTGGGGGAAACACAGAGAGAATAAATTTGAAGTATCCATGTAACCTTTGCATGGAAGACAACCCGACTCACCTATGTCCTCGACTCGCAGAGGCCCAAAATTTATTGGCGCAGCAACATCCTGCAATGTTAACGAACCCATTTCCTCATGGGAAAAATTTAACTCAAGCCTCTGCAAACGTGGATGGGGGCATTTAGGGACCCCCTTTGTCATCTAATAATCCCTTGACCTTGAATGTTTATATGTTGAAAGGTGAGGCTCACATAGCAACAAGGACACATTATTACAGAATGCCAAACACTTCTGAGAAGGGTAAAGAAGCCGAAAACCCATATGGTTCTCTTTGGATCAAGAAGACGTTGGGAAAAACAATGACACACATCTTGAAAGGGGCATTCAAGAAAGATTCCTAGAATCCAAATGCGAGGGCTACCCAGAACTACACTGTGGTGGAGGATTTGGCACAAACCCCTAGAGCAATGTCTGCTTTGGAAGTCCTCCAGAGTTTCCCCTCTCAGAGAAAGGACCTGTTAGCGACCTTAGGATATGCTGAGAGTTGTAATCCAGGAAAGATCATGCTTGATACAATCGACCTGAAGCCTCATCTCCCATACCATGTCACGTTTCGGATAGTAGTGGCTTATACCATGAAAAAATTTACCCAAAATATTTTCCGTATGGTGGTTGATGAGGGTTCCTCAACATGCGTGATGTCATTGGCATGTTGGAAGGCTATTGGCCAACCCGTTTTGTCTCCTTCACCTAGTCTTCTTACCTCTTTCGATGGTCTTTCGTTCAGACCACATGGAATCATTCCTTCTTTCATCGTGTAGTTAGGATGAAAGACTGTGTGTGTCGAAGTTGAAGTGGTCGATGCGCCTCTCGACTACAATATCTTGTTAGGAAGGAGTTGGACTTATGTTATGCATGCAGTGGTCGCTACAGTGTTCCAGGTATTGTTGTTTCCACACGAGGGCTGGATCGTGTCCATTGATCAGTTTTCCTTATCCCGTCCTGAACCTTCATCGGGGGCATCCATAGTCCCAATGATTGATAATCTAGAGCCTGACATCATCAATATAGTGGTTGGTTTGTGCCCACCTTTGATGGGTACTTTCGATTACCCACCTCCTTCCGACGATGTCAAGTTCATATCATCTATTCCTAACCAACCCAAGGATGAAATCTTTCAAGTGTCATTGTTTCACATGACTTACTTTAATGATTCATGGACTATTCCTTCCCCATCAACCACGATGGAAGGGATAGGGCACCATGGTATGTCATGCCCTTGTCCGCAACAGAATTTGTGTACTCTATTGTCTATCAAGATTCGTCCAACCCTGATCTGAATCCCGCATAGGAGTTAGATCTAGTTCTCGATCCTATTTGGGTTCAAGGTTCCCCGCCACTACCAATTCCTTAGACTTGGTCTTGCCCTCTGACGAGGTGATTATAGAGGCAGTGACTGGTCTGGACATACCCTAGGATGATCTCCATCACAGATCTTATTTTCTCCCAGAGTTAGGAAGAATTGAGGCAGTATATTTTGTGTTGACTATGACTGGAGATAGGTCTTGTCCTATTAATCCTCTGGCTACACATGCAGTTTATGCTGAGGGTAATATGGAAACCATTGCTAAAATGATACCTATTGATATCTCTAGAACCCATGGCATTGTGGAGAATGTCTTCGTCGGAGAGGATTGCTCCCCCGAGGAGATTTGAATCTATACGGATTTATTTAAAGAATTCTACGACGTTTTTGCCTGGTATTACAAGAAATGCCAAGCATAGATCCAAGAATAATCGAACATGAAATAACGACTTATCCTGACGCCAAGCCGGTCAGGCAGAAGCTTCGTCTAATTAATCCTCGCAAAGAAGCAACTATTAAGGATGAAGTAGAGAAACTACTCAAATTTGGTTTCGTCTACCCCATCCAGTTGACTCAATGGGTGTCAAATCCCATTCCGGTCAATAACAAACAGGGAACGATTTGCGTATGTACGGACTTATGTGATTTGAACAAGGCATGTACAAAGGATAATTTCCCCACCCCATTCATTGACCAGATCATCAATGAATGCACAAGTTGTGAGTTCTTTTCTTTCATGGATGCTTTTTTGGGATATAATCAGATACAGATTAAGCCCGAATACTAGCATAAAACAACTTTTATGTGTCCATGGGGTACATTTGCTTATCATAAGATGCCTTTTGGCCTAAAGAATGTTGGAACCACTTTTCAGTGGGCCATATCTTTTTCTTTCCACGATCTCAAACACATAGTTGAGGCTTATCTCGATGATTTAGCATCACAATCTTGTAAGAGAGTTGATCATCCCATGCACCTCTGACTTATCTTTGAGTGATGTTGCTATTATCGGATTTGCTTGAATCCTAACAAATGTAGTTTTTGCGGGACATCGAGTCATCTCTTAGGTTTCATAGTTTCGACAATATGGATCATGGTTGATCCTCTAAAAGTTGAGGCGATATTTCAATTGCCTCCACCATGCACAGTCCCTCAGCTTCAGAGTTTACAGGGAAAAGCCAATTTTCTTCGGCATTTTATTGCAAACTATGTCGATATCAATAAAGGGTTTATGCATTTACTAAAGAAGGACATCCCTTTCCATTAGGACGAAGCCTCTCAACACTCTTTCGATGAGTTGAAATGCCCCCTTGTAACACCATGTTTCCCCCAGTTTGTAAAAATAACTAGACTGGCCAGAACTGTGGCAAACTCAAAAATGTGAATATATGATGTGAATGGACCTTGTGGAAAAGGTCGATGAATGTGAATAATATTATGAATTTATATTCCAGGACTGTTGAGAGGGGATGTGCTGAAAAAGAGACCAGGATGGCGGCGGAAGGCACCTAGAAAGGTGGCGTTAACTTCCACCGAGATTCAATACCGTATTTGGACTCCACTGGCCCGGAGAACCAAAAGCGGCTCACTGGCCCCGAATTAAATGTCTCGCAGGCTGGTAGGTATATGGCTCCTCAGTAATTAATGAGGGATGGGGAGGAGAACCACCCATCCGTAGAGCCAGCAGGCCTGACCAGCACGAGGGAAATCGCGCCACACGCAACCTCCCAAGAGGATAAGGTGTGGGGGAGAAGCAATTGGGGGTAGACGCGAGGGGAGAACTCTAGCGATATGCAGAGTGAGTGATAGCAGAGAGGAAGGAGAGTAACCTTCACTTCTGTTCACTAGAAAACAAAGACAAAGTCTCACAACATCGTGGTCTCAGCTCGGGGGTGGCTAGTGGTAAATCCGCTGGGAGTTGCTAAGCCTCAGTTGGGTGGAAACGAGCACCCCTCTCAGCAGTTGCATAACCCCTGGTATTAATTTCTGATAAGTGTTTTTCCTTTGACATCTTGAAATATATGTATGCTGACATTTATGATCATAATCTGTGAAATCGTGAATGACTTCATTATAAGAATGTCTGTATGGTATCTTGATCAGTACTGGTAGTTGTATGTTTATATGGGAACACTACGTGTGGCTTATGCTCTCTTAAATTGTTATTTATATGCATGCTGATCTAATTCAAACTTCACGCCTGGTTCTTGGGAGAGAGATACCCATATCTTGTTGGTTGAGGAGCCTGATTATCTTCCTGATTCAGAGGTCCTTGCTTTCAGCCGTGTTTATACCCCATG
>SNQJ01S0024572.1:11550-24076 GCA_010110895.2 Picea sitchensis | reverse complement strand
TTTATGTCGGCTTTAGTCCATTAGTTGTAATCATACCTCCTAGTCTCCTATATATACCAAGGAGACATTTTCATTTGGAATCATCTTGTATTTGGACATTTATGTTGGCATAAGGAGGTTTCCCCCTCGAAGAGGCTTATTATCTGAATTTATCTCTTTTTCAAGGCGTTGAGTACTTATTCTAAGGTTTTTCTATGCTATATTGGTATTTGGTTCCTAACAATGTGAAGGAAAGAACCGAGTGTTACAAGTTTTGTGCGCATCACAATCTACATTAGTCGTTGATCGAACATCACTGGAAGGATTAATGATACAAATAGCGTCAACTATACCGCGAAGGATGGATCACTTATAACCATAGAATCACCCCATAGTTAATCCAAATCGTGGATTATATTGGCCGAGAAGTTTTGTTTGTGTCTTAAGTATGGATGGCCTAGATTAAATTGGACAATCCTTATGCAAGATAGAAATTTCTCATCGTTATAACAGACCACAGGTATTGGAATTTATAAGGCGTTCGAGGCTACAAAAGTCCTGGCAGTATCATGACGGGAACAAATATGACCGTCAAATCCGAAGTTAGATCGACAGACGACATTTATATCAGGAGTTAGAAGGCACGAGGAAGTTAAGGGAGAGAGAGACCAATCCATGTCTAGAAGAGATCAATGACTCATATTAGATATGGGACAAGACACCAGATCAACAATTCTCATTACGGTGGACCGCAACCTTCAAGAGTTTTGGGTTGTTGATAAGGGAGAAAATTTTTGAGGTCCCAATGATGACATACATCATGTTGATGTAAAGGCATCCACATAGTAGACGAAACATGGTGATACCATCGTGACCATTGATCACGATAAGAGCAATGGTGATCCATTATCAAGGAGGAATAAATCCAATCGTCCATCAGGAGAGAATATCGATGGCTCTCATGATAGCATCTTTTGTCCATCGAGAGTTATGGTACTTTGGAAGTGCTAAAACATCTGGATGTCTCGATGTCGAGATATGTCATGATGAAATCAAAGCCCCACTCTAGAGACGACATGTAGTGAGGAGATTCTGGAGCATTCAAAGTTTTGTGGTGTCCACATCATCAATTTGGAATATAATAAAAGGTGAGATCAACAGTCCAGATTGGACCCGTGATCTAGATCGATGATTGACATTACATCGCCCATCGTACCTTTTAGAATGTGGAACATGGTTATTGATTGTTGATCAAATTTAGGATCAACGGTCCAAATTGAACATGTACATATGCAAAGCTTAGCCAACGGTTATAGCCATTGGTCACATGAATGAGAGCACTAGAAGTTCATGCTAAGGGTTAAGTTCTTAACATAATAACCACTTGATCGCATCCACTTGTTGTGTGGATGGGAAGGATATTACAACATAGGAGAGAAACACTTGGAGTATAAGTGCAAGGTTCTAACAATTGGTCACGACTAGAGAAGTGCTTAAGATTGAGCATTGTAGATAAGCACAGTAGGGACTGTTGCAAGAAAAAATCATTCCAATGTCTATTTGAGTAGATATTTTGGTCCCATATAAAGGATCTAATAGCAACTCAAGTTTGAAGGTGCAACATAGTTTACTTATAACTCTACACCTATGGGTAACTAAACTGTTGGGTCACTATCAATTGGTATCAGAGTGAGTAAATGCTCTTTGTAATTTTGTAAAGGATACAAAGAAAGAGAATTGTGCATACATGTAGAAAAAGGAATTGGATTTCCTTAATTGGATTATTCCATATTTGAAACCATCCCAACCAAGAAGCATAATCATGAGAAGATGTTGAAGAAACAAGATCTTATGATTAAAACTGATAAAAACATATTATGTTTGTAGCTAGAAGTAGAAGGAATGGTAGTAGCCATTACAGCGAGTAGAGTTGTAACAGAGGAAGAGGAAGCAAGTGAAGCTCTCAAGTGAAGAAGCTAGTGGCAGAACCTTGCAACAAGGGATGTTGTAAATACTTTCAACATAGAATTGGAAGTGAGGAGGACAAGTAAATTTATTATAAAAGTGTGAGTAGGTTGTTGGAATACTAAGAGGGGGGGTGAATCAGTATAAGAACAATTAGTACTTTTAATCACAATATAAAGCCTCCAATAATGTTCAATAGTTTCGCATTAGCATTCAATATATCACAACACCATAATTCAATGCATAAACATCACATAAACACAGTACACAAAAATCATATGTGGAAACCCAATGCGGGAAAAAACAACAGAATGTTTTTCTTATTTATCAAAGAGTACATTCATTGGAAGCACCAACTTCCTATTTCTCTATATACAACTAGAAGGAGGCTCCAACCCCCTATTTACAGACTACAACCTGAAGGAAACTCCAAATCCCTAATTTACCGGCTCCAACCGGAAGGAGGCTACAACCCCCTTTCCTTGCCCCATCCAACCACCCTGGAATATAAATGTAGACAAATTTGTCACTACCTATGTCACTATAACTGATAATTTATTTCTATTGGTGTTTTTGATACTTCTATTTATTTTCTTCACATATCTGTGACCTGTACACTTCCTTCTAGCAAATGTTTTCACTTTTCCCTTCTACTTTTACCTGAGAGACACTATTGCATTAACTTTTATTCCATACACTTGGCTCTTGAAAACTTCTCCCTTCACTAAAATTTGTTGCCTTCATCTCACTACCTAAGATACGCCAGTCTATCAAATCAGAATCCATTTCGACACTTTTTGGGAGCCAAATTCCTTCATATGATGCCTCGAATTCAAGTTTTAGTGTTTTTGTGGGTTTTTTTTTTCTTTTAATTATCAGTTATCTCTTCATCTATGCATGTAATCAAAAAATAAAGTTGATTAATAGTGTCACTCTAGTTAGCTCTTAGTTATTGGTCAGTTTTAGATTCATCAAATAATTTTTTAAAATCAATTGTTTTTTTTTCAAGAATTTACCTTTTTCTTAATTTAGAGCCAACTCATAATGTCTTGTTAATGACATGCAACTGACATGCAACTTGTTAACTTCACATGCAACCTTTTAACTTCATTTTCAAGGGTTGACATCAATGAAAACCAATATTTCAACAATATCCCCCTTTGGCATTGATGGCAACACTTAGACACAACACTTAGACATGGAAAACACTCATGTTCATGTTGGATCCCCATGTCTTCATGCCTCTTCTCTTTGTTTCCATGCCTCTATTTTTCTCTCCCCCTTTGACATCAATGGATAAGGGTGACCTCTCCTTGGGGTTGTTCCCCTTGTCTGTAAGTCTCTGATCTCTATTAATGTTTCTCTTCATGGTGCTTTCTTGTGTAAATATCTGATAAAAAACATTAAAAAATAATTCAAGTATTTCATGATTACTACTACTCTCCCCCTGTCTTACTGTAAGATCACTATGGGGCTGAAACTACTCCTAGTTTCTATCGAAAATACTCACAAGTATCTCTCGAAAGAGGTTTGGTGAAGATATATGTGATATGATCTTTTCTGCCAACATACTCTACCTTGATTTTATTCTTTGTAACCTATTCCCCTAGAAAGTGAAACTTGATCAGAATGTGTTTTGTCTTGTAATGCATCACCGAATTCTTTGTTAAGCCCTAAATATTAGCAAATTACCCCTTAATTGGGGCATATTACATTAGTATTTTTATTTTTTTTATGTCATCTTGGGTCCATTAGTTGTAATTGTAACTCCTAGTCTCCTAAATATACCAAGGAGACCTTTTCATTTGGAATCATCTTGTATTTGTAAATTTATGTGGTGTATAAGGAGGTTTCCCCCTTGAAGAGGCTTATTATCTGAAATTATCTTTTTTTCAAGGCATCGAGTACTTATTCTGAGCTTTTTATGCTATTTTCATATTTGGTTCTTAACATTTGGTATTAGAGCTCAAGGTCTTGGGGTATCGTTGATGCATCTGAGACACCTTGGAATTTTCACTTTAACTATTTTTCTATGATGTTTCAGAAGGAACTAGTTGGAGGATATTGATTAGACGAATCAAGGTACCTGGGGTTAAAATTTCAGCTCATGAGGCTTTATAATTTTGGAGATATATCATGTGTAAGATCGGGTTCTCGAATCATCCTGAATTTAGACATCGTGGAATTTTCGCTATAATTTTTTTTATGTGAAGTTTCAGACCTTGAAACTCGGAGGGAATTCAGAGAAATTATCAAGGTATCCGTGATAACAATTTCAGCTTCTAGGTCATATTACGTTTGTATATACACCCTATGTAAGAGATGACTAGTCCTATTAACTAGTATCAAACAAGTGTTCTGGGTAAGAAAATGAAATATTCTTTAGTGAGTATCCAAATTAAGTGAGATTAGTTTCATTAGATAGTGGAAAGTCTATAGTATTTTTGGTGAAAGTTTCAGAATCAAATATTAGATATTGTGCTCTTGGAACGCTTTACAAGTACACTCTCCTAGAAGGGACAAAAATCAACAAGGTGTGGGGAAGTTACAATAACTTCCACTTGGCACATCCAATTTTTATTAGACCTATGGAATTGTAGAGAAGGCGTATCTTGAAAATTCAGACCCAGAAGGGACAAAATTTTGGAGATACAGTAGAAGAAAGATCATCTAGCAGAACCACCTCCAAATCAAGGTTAAAAGGTGCATTTTGTTTTTGGAAATTTGCATATATTTTGACTATAAGATTCAATTGGGGTGATTCAAAAAGTATAATAAAGTGGGATAAAAGGAGTATCACATAAATTTGAGAGAATCTTAGGTATTTTTGGGTACAGACATATTTTGATGTCTCTAAATGTAGGAGCTATCGTTACTTGTCAGCACTACAACCCAAGGATTGTGTGGTTCTTCCACGTACCTAGAGAATATCGGAAGGCCCCTTTTGAATGGTTGTGCATTAGACAAAACTACTATGGATTTGAGCTCCCACGTACCTTTCATATATCAGGAGACCCCCTAGAATCCGAATACTTACCGAGTAAACCTTTTGGCTATCTTGTTGCTATAGTACATAGAGAACAACACTCGGGGAGATCACTCTCTAGTACTTGGGTAGTCAGATAGTATGACTAAGGGTATGGTCAAACCTCCTTAGTTAGTTCCCTGAGATATTGGGCCGAGTACTATTTTTGGACCCCACACATATATTAGAGAGCTATACAACCTAACACTCCCTTTTCTGTGAGGACCTCTACCTAATCCAATTAATAATTGCTGCCTTGTAGTGATACTTGACCAACATGCCACCAAAAAAGGGAAATTCTACTCCAAATAATCCTTCAGATAGTGCTACTTGGACTCTTGATGAAGGTGAAGAAATGCGCAGGGACATAAATGATTTAAAAAAGAAGGCAGTAACAAAAGATGAACTAAAAGAGATGATGGATTCAACTGAAGCTAAGTTGGAAGCAATAATGGATACTAAGATGGATGGTTTAAAAAGGGAGATCATGGAAGGATTGAAAAATTTGCTAATAGAGAGGCCACCTGAAAGTGAAAATGTATCCCATGAAATTCATGATTAGGACACAAGGAAGATGAATCAAGATTGGAGAAACTCCAACTTTGGGTTGAATACCAACCACTTTCCTAAGATCAAAGTTTGATGGAAAGGTTCCAATCACATGGATACTCCATATGGAGTAGTTCTTTAATATACATGATGTGCCACACACATAAAAGGTATGAATTATGTCTTTATATTTAGAACCCAATCAATTTGTGTGGTATCTATGCATTTGTTCTCGCAAATCACTTTTCACTTGGAAAATTTTCAAGGAAGAAATGATAGCACACTATGAGGATACAAGGAGAAATACCTTCTTTAGCTAATTGATAAATCTCAAGCAAAAGGGTTCAGTTGTGGAGAACATTGAGAAATTCCAAAGATTGAATATAAAGGTAAGGGATATTCTATATGAGCACCTGATTGATGTATTCATGGGAGCTTTAAAGGATAACATTCAAAATGAGGTTTGCCTTTGGGAATCCAAATCATTGGAGAATGCATTCAGGGTGGCGAGAAAGGTTGAAAGTAAAAATATGGCTATGGCTACTAGAAGGACCACTCCTAACATATATCGAGAGAATAATTTTCCTTCTTATAAAACACCTCAACCTACAAGGTTGACACCTCAAAAATTGGAGGAAAGAAAAGAAAAATGTTTATGCTTTAATTGTGACAACAAGTATAGTAAGGGACAAAAGTGTGGTGAGAAGAAATTATTCTACATAGATTGTGAAGAGGAAGAAGAACAAGAAAAAGAACCATCTCAAGATGAAAACGTAGAAGAGATTTATTCTAAAGAGTTGAATCCCACCATATCATGTAATGCATTGGTTGGAATTAACACTCCTCAAACCCTCAATATTGAAGGATATATCAAAAAGAAAAATGTAATAGTCCTAATTGATTCTGGTGGTACTCATAATTTCATTCACTATAAATTAGTCAAAGCTCTCAATTTCTTTATATATCCAACGCCAGAGTTTCAAGTAATGATTGCAAATGGAGGAACTATCAATTGCTCAGGAAAATTCCATAATATCAATATTACTACGAGGGAATGTGTAATGAATATTCCAATGATTTCTATACCCATGTGTGGTGTTGATGTCGTACTAGGAGTCCAATGGTTACAATCATTGGGAACAGTGGCTTTTAATTTTCAAGAACGTTTCATGAAATTTTCACTAGAGGGAAAGGAAATTGAGTTAAGGGGTATCACAGGGAAACCCAGTAAGGTGATAAGCTTTAATGGCATGACAAAATTATTGACATTGGCATCAGGGTGTAATTGTACAACTATGATCACTAGATGTTCAAACATCTAAGCCATCTATTCCCTTAGATCTCCAAGGGATCATTCATAAGAATTCGAAAGTATTTGAAGATATTTCGAGAGGTCTTCCACCCACTCACGATCATGATCATGCTATTCACCTAATTCCTAGGAGTGTTCCTCCTAACATTAGGCCTTATAGATACCCTTATGCCTAGAAGAGTGAAATTGAGCAGATGGTTGAAGAAATGTTAGAGGTTGGCATTATTAGACCTAGCCAAAGTTCTTACTCTGTACCGGTGGTAATGGTACTCAAGAAAGATGGATCATGGCATATGTATCCAGATTATAGAGAGCTCATTGATTAATTGTTAGATGAACTACATGGACAAATCTACTTCACAAATTTTTATCTTTGTTCAGGGTATCATCATATTAGAATGAAGGAAGCATATATCCCAAAAACAACATTATGAACTCATGAAGGCCATTATGAATTTTTGGTCATGCCTTTTGGGCTTACGAATGCACCTTCCACATTCGAAGGGTTGATGAATTACATTTTCAAGCCCTTCCTTCAAAAAATTGTGTTAGTATTTTTGGATGATATACTAGTCTATAACAAGTCTTGGGAGGATCATGTTCGACATGTTGATAGGGTGCTACAACTACTAAAGGAGAAACAACTATATGCCAAACCATCCAAATGTTTATTTGGGGTGAAGGAGGTAGAGTATTTGGGTCATATTGCATCTCATGAAGGTGTCAAGGTAGACCCTAACAATACTAAGGCCATGATGGACTGGCCGATTCCCAAAACATTGAAGAATCTTAGAGGATTTTTGGGTTTGAAAAGTTACTACCGCATGTTTATTCAGAACTATGGAAGAATAGAAGCACCTTTAACAACATTAAATAAGAAGGATGCATTTTCATGGACTCTACAGGAAACTCAATATTTTGAACAACTTAAATAGGTGATGTGAAAAGCTCTTGTCTTGACCACACCAGACTTCAAAAAAACCTTTATTGCGGAATGTGATTCCTCGAGAAATGGAATTGGTGTTGTTTTAATTCAACAAGGAAGGCCCCTTGATTTTGAAAGTCTTCCACTCAAGAGAAAGGACTTACACAAACCCATTTATGAGAAGTAAATGATGGAAATACTACATACATTGAAGCAATGGCACCCTTACCTAATAGGTAGGAACTTCAAGGTCAAAATAGATCATGATAGTCTTAAATACTTCTTGGAAAAAATACTATCTTTAGAATAATAACAAAAATGGGTGACCAAGATGTTGGGTTATGATTTTGAAATCATCTACAAAAAAGGGAATAAAAATGTTGTGGCATATGCAGTCTCAAGAAAGGTTGAAGATGTTGAGGTCTTTCTTTGTTCTATCTTGATCATCCAACTTGATTGGATAATAGAAGCAAGGGATGAATGGAAGAATGACAAAAATGTGTGGACTCTCATTCAAAGGTTGCAGGAGGATTCCAGTGCATCAGATACATTTACATGGAAAAATGATTCACTATGGTACAAAGATCGATATATTTATGTAATAACTCCCAACTCAAAGAAAGGTACTCTTGGAATTGCACACCTCTTTGATAGGAGGGAACTCAATATTTTTGAAAACCTACCACATGGTCAAGAAGGAATTTTTTTGGGATGGCCTTAAAACTGATGTTCAAAGGTTTGTGGCAGAATGTTTGGTTTTCCAACAAAATAAGGTGGAAACAATTAAGACCCCATGTATTTTAAAACCATTAACCATACCAAGTCGGTGTTGGTAGGAGGTTTCCATGGACTTCATCACATGTTTACCAAAGTATCAAGGAAAGAGTGTCATCATGGTGATTGTTGATAGACTGAACAAGTACACACACTTTTGTGCACTCTTTCACCCTTTCGAAGCCAGTATAGTTTCCACTGTATTCATGGAGATAGTTCAAAATCTACATGGAATCCAAAAGATTATTGTAAGTGACAAAGATCCCATATTCACTTGACATTTTTACACATAATTATTTTCTTTTGATACTCAATTGGCTCATAGCTCATCTTATCATCCTCAATATGATGGACAAAATGAGATAGTGAACAAATTTCTGGAAGGCTACCTTTGTTGCTTTGTCTCTGATAAACAAACACAATGGTTCAAGTGGTTACCCTTGGTATAATGGTGGTATAACACTTCCTTCCATACTGCAACAAAAATGACACCATTTATGGTGCTCTATGGATATCACCCAACATCCATCACTTCTTCTCTAAAATAAAAATACAAGGTTCAAGTAGTGGAAGATCACATCGAGCATAAACAACAAGTTCTCCAAATATTAAAGGGAAACCTAACCATAGCACATAATCACATGAAACACCAAGCATATCAACATCGTAGTGAAAGAAGTTTTGAACTATGGGATTAGGTATTTTTAAGATTACAACCATACAAACATATGTCCCTCAAGAAATCTAAGAAGGATAATAAATTATCACCAAAGTACTATGGCCCTTATAAAGTGTTGAAAAAGATTGGTACTATGGCATACAAATCAGAGTTGCCTACATATTTGCGAGTACACCTAGTTTTCCATGTTTCATGCTTAAATAAGGTTATAGGTGACAATATCTTAGTTCAAACTATATTTCCATAACTTGACGAGGAAGGAAAAATCATATTGGAGCCTGAAGCTATCACTAACACAAGAATTCGCCAACTAAGGAATAGATCCATTTCATAGTATCTCATTAAGTGGAAGAAAATATCTACAGAATATTCCACTTGGGAAGATAGGTATTTTTTATAGAAGCATCTGGAATTACTCAAGCATTGTGGACAACACTTTTCTGAAGGGAAGGGGCATGTTAAGCCCTAAATATTGGCACATTACCCCTTAATTGGGGCATATTACATTAGTATTGTTATTTTATTTATGTCAACTTGGGTCCATTAGTTGTAGTTGTAACTGTTAGTCTCCTATATATACTAAGGAGACCTTTTCATTTGGAATCATCTTGTATTTGTAAATTTATGTGGTGTATAAGGATATTTTCCCCTCGAAGAGGCTTATTATCTAAAATTCTCTCTTTGTTAAGGTGTTTAGTACTTATTCTGAGGTTTTCATGTTATTTTGATATTTGGTTCTTATCATTCTTAGAGATACTTATAAAATTGGTATTATCATAGAATATCAGAATAGGCTCGTCATATTCCACCTGTATGTCATGTAAAGTTTGTTTCATATAGAGAACCTATGTACAACATTTTGCTTCTGCAATATACTATGCTTCTGCTGTGGACAACGATACTGAAGACTATTTCTTTATCAACTAGGATACCAAACAATCACCCAAGTAGAAGGTTGCTCCACTTGTACTTCTTCTA
Source organism: Picea sitchensis (assembly GCA_010110895.2). Lineage (NCBI taxonomy): Eukaryota > Viridiplantae > Streptophyta > Pinopsida > Pinales > Pinaceae > Picea > Picea sitchensis. The sequence goes on along the minus strand of SNQJ01S0024572.1, from coordinate 13,890 downwards.
TCATCAACACTTCCTACCCAATTTTCATATGTGTATGCAACTAGAGATAGATCATTCCATTTTGGATACCATAATCCATAGTCTTTTGTTCCTTTGAGATGTATGAATATTCTCTTTACTTCCATAACATGTGTTTCCTTTGGTGTTGATTGAAATCCTTAAACATGTCCAAATAATTGAATCACATCCGGTCTCGATGTTGTCACAAAGAGTAAACTTCCAATCATAGAACTATAGAGTCTCTGATATTCATCCTTGGATTTATCATCTTTGCTCAATTTGCAACTAGTCTACATGGGAGTACTTACAGGCTTTTAATCTATCATTCCAAACTTATTTAGAATTTATTTTATATAATTGGTTTGGGAGATGAAAATACCTTTATCTCACTGACATATGTAGAGTTCAAAAAACAAATACCACTCACCAAGTAATGACATTTCGAATTCATTATGAATGTCTTTAGAAAATTTCTAACTCATCTTGTCATCATCACTTCCAAAAATAATGTCATCAACATAAAATTCAATTATCAATATACTATCTTGATTTACCTTTATGTAGAGATTATTGTCTTCATTTCCTTTCTTGAACCCTTTTTGTTGTAGCTACCTATCCAATATTGAATACCATGCTCCAAGGGATCATTTGAGTCCATACAGTGCCTTCTTCAATCTGCAAACATAATCTTCCTTTTCTTATAGTAGAAATCCTTCTAGTTGTTTGATGTAGACTTCTTCTTCTAGTTATCTATTTAGGAAGGTTGATTTTACATCCATATGATATACTTTGATTTTATTAGAACATGTATAATCCAATATCATTCTAACTGCTTCCATTCTGGAAACTAGGGGAAAAGTTTCTTCAAAATCTATTCCTTCAACCTGAGCATATCCCTTGCATACTAACCTTACTTTATTTATGGTTACATGTCCATCCTCGTTCAACTTCTTTCTGAATACCCATTTTGTTCCAATCATATTCTTATTATTAGGCCTTGGAACAAGTTCCCATTTTTCATTCCTCTCTATCTAATCCATTTCTTATTGCATAGCTTTGATCCAGTGTTCATCGGTGTTGGATTCTTCAAAACTATTGGGTTCAACTGTGGACAATAGTGCTAGATGTCTTTGTTCTAGTGAGCATAGTTTTCTTCAGGTTTCAAATCCTGCATCTTTATTCCCAATGATCTATTATGGTAGATGATTTTTTTTCACTGTTCGGCTAGGATTTTTGGGAGATATATGAATATGTTGTTGGTCATCTTCCTCTTTCTCTTCTTCTGGATTCTCTTCTTCTTCTTCCACTTTTTCTTCTTCTACTTCTTCTTTCAAATCCTCTTATTCTTCCTTCTTTGCTAAGTATTTTCTTTCTTCTTTGGGATTTTGTACGCTTGTCTCGTCAATCTATACATTGATTCTTTCCACTATTCTATTGAGTCTTAGATTAAAACATATGTATTCCTAGCTCTTGCTTGAGTACCTGAAAAATATGCCTTTGTCAACTCAGGAGTCAAATTTTCCAATCATGTCGTCTTCTCTTTTGATGTAGCACTTGCTTCCAAATAATCTAAAATACTTCACATTTGTCAGTCTTCCTTTCCATAGCTCATAAAGAGTCTTATCAACATTACTTATGAGCATTCTGTTAAAATTTTAATTAAAATGTAGTACCAAGGCAAGTGTTTCTCTTCCCTAGGCGCCTAAGGGGAGAAATTGCCGAATGTGGCTCCTAGTCATTTAATTTGTGAGATGAAAATTAAAAGGTGACTTTATGATTAAAGTGGGGGTGAGTGAAGAGACACCAAATCTCAGCCACCCATCTGATCTAATATCAACCGTTAGATTAGAAAACTCCTCACCTTCCCTCATGAGGTCGACATGGGCAAGACGACGCACCCATTCTTGTGTAGTTGAAGCAACAACAATCTTGTTGAGAGAGCAAGAGACTCTTGGTAAGATGCCAAGAGGTTCTTGGTGAGATGCCAAGAACAGGAAGCTGAAGCATTCTTGTTGAGAGAACAAGAGGAGTTCAAGCATTCTTGTTGAGAGAACAAGAGAGAGCAAGAGAGAGGTCGAGCTGAAGAAAAGAGACAATAGCTGCAATTTCTGGGAGTATTGACATGCATTCCAAGGCTGTCGAATAACATTTAGTGGCACAGAAATTGAGTCTTAGCAGAGTTTTGGCACGAATTTCATGACAGTCCGTACAACATTAATTGCCGTACAGTTGTACGAATTTCTGGTTCAGAAATTGAGGAGCAAAGCTACAGGAATGTCCAAATAAGTTTGTGTAAATATCTGAAGATGAATATGCTGTAAAAGAATTTCTCAGAAGCTC
>SNQJ01S0024572.1:0-10101 GCA_010110895.2 Picea sitchensis | reverse complement strand
TGTTATTTTATTTATGTCGTCTTTAGGCCATTAGTTGTAATTATACCTCCTAGTCTCCTATATATACCAAGGAGACATTTTCATTTTTTATTCAGGAGCATCTCTCCATGTCAACCAGCCAACCAGCCAGCCAGCCACGTGAGCTCTTGTATTCAAGGCTGAAGAGAGGCGCAACCCTCATTTTCAAATTTTAATTTGAATACAATTTAATATCTTAGGTTGGTGAGCCATGAAGCCATGCTTTGCACAGGCATCGAGTAAGTAGTCCTTTAATGTTTGTAAGGCTGAGATCTAGATCTAGATGGTGGACTAGATAGTCCATTCAATTCCATTGAATAGGGTAGGTAGATTGGAGGGAAGAGATCGAAGAGCCCCCTCATGGAAAAGATCAATTTCGATCTCATTTTGATAGTTGTAATAGGTGCAAGAGAAGAGAAGGAGCCGAGACCTTTTTGCAGTCCACGCTCAGAACACCTTTGTAAAGAGACATTTTGAATAATATAAACCACAACAGTTTTTCCTGCATATTGTTTGTGTTATGTGAATGTCTTTGTGTGTTCTTTATGTTGTAGATGTATGCTAGACATTTGCAGAGAGTTGCTTGATTTTCAGGATTGAGAAGTTCTTTGTGGTCTCATGCTAGGAGGGTGTGACAGAGTACTGCGGTCTCTGTATACCAGTGCATAGATGAACTTCTGAACTCTGCAGAGTCAGACAAAGATGTGCCAGGTGGGCACAGAATATGGAATCATCAATTCAGAGGAATACCTTTGAGGTTCCTGAACACCTCAAGAGGCAAGGCTGTGGAGAAAACAATTGCAAACAGAATCTCTGAGGAGTTATGTAAAGCTTTGCCAAGTGGGCATTGAGTAGGTGCAAGGGAGTGCACAGAGGAACTATGTTGTGAGTTCAGAAGAAGACAGAAGCTTTGAGGAGTTCTGTAAAGCTATATCAGGTGGACATTGAGCCAGTGCAAGGAGTGCACAGAAGAAGAACTCTGTTGTGAGTTCTTAAGAAGTCAGAATCATCTAAGGATTATTGACACTCTGGCAGAAGGGCATTAATACAGTGTGCAAATAGACACAGAGAGGAAGAGAACTCTATCGAGTTCTGTAATTGAGGGAGAATCCATTGAAGGTTCTTCGCAGGGTTGTTGAACACCCTGAGTACTCAGCAATAAATTGTTTGAGTAGAAGGATAGCCAGGAGGGCATCTGAATTCTCCATTTGAGGGAGAAAGGGAAAAATGACGATTTTCCTTGGAGGTCAAAACTACAGGAAATCTCAGGACGGATAACACCTTGTGTGCACCGAGGTTCTACAGGAAGAGTAGAAGTCACAAAATCCTTCAAGGATTCGGGAGAAAAGCTCAGGAGGAACAGCGTTATTGTACATGCAAGCGAGGCTCAATGTCATAGAGTTCACAGAGAAAGGAAACAAAGCTCGAGGCCTTTGAACGTTTTAAATTCTTCCAAGTCTGGGAAGAAAGCACCGAAGCTCAGGAGGAGCAACAGCTGCCATCGAATTAATCCAAGAAGATCTGGACCGTTGAAATTTTTCGCGTCTAGGAGGCAGTACAGGAAGAGCGTGCAGGATAGATGATCTGAAGCTAACAGATCTCGAGAGAACAACTGTCAGTCGTTAGATCTGATAGAAGATGAACGAGGTTTAAACCTCATGCGAAGAGCAGCGAAAGGTGAAGTCCCGAAGAGTTTGTATCAGGATATCGATGTTCGAGAGTTCAGGGGTCCGAAGGACGAGAGTCCGGGCATTCGACCTCAGAAATCATGAAAAGGCAGATTAAATATTAGTCGCCCGTCTGCAGGAGGACGCGTGTCACAAAATCATCCACTTCGGAGATTTGAGCATCAGGACTCATGGAGGTGAGAATATTGACTTCACACCTAGTGAAGTCCTGAAATTGATCTGGGTCGTCCATTCATTGAGACACGTGGCGGAGATCAGGGGACCCATCGGTATTTTGGCTACCGGGGTTTTGAGTTGATAATATTGTGTCACAGGGGGTCACAAGTCCCGAATTCATGAAAGAATCTGAGAGGTCCATCCAAAGGAGGACAGGTGTCACGAGATCACCCATATCGGGGATTCGAACATCGGGGTTCAGAGAAGGAAGTCTTTCAACTTCACGAGCAACGAAGTATAAAGAAGATCAGAGTCGTCCATCAAAGGAGGACAGGTGGCAGAGATCAAGAGATCTCATGAACTCAGAGGTTCGCAAGGTGAGAGTCCAGAACTTGGTTGTTCCAAGTCGTGAGTGGCGAACTCGCGAGGAGAGAGGATAGTCGTTGGATCCAAAGAACGAGAGGACCGTTGGATCAGGAACCCCGTCGCATTTCACGTATTTGGGGGTTCGGAGGTTGAAAGGATTTTTTTTGGACATCAAATATTGTGAAGTGCCAAGAGCTGAGGCATGAGTGTGGACGTGTGGAAGAACCTCAAGGTAGGGCCCGCATGATAGACAGGTAGACACACATCACCTATTGGAAGGGGTCAACACCCGTTGACTTCTCACGTCTTAGAGATTCATGGGACAAGAGAGTGAGGGTTCGACACTTCAACCCATGAAGTTGCAAAAAGTGAAAAGCGTCAAGGGAGGAGTCAACATGGTGTTGACTTATCACGTCTCAGGAGATCGCATAAGGAAGGAACGATATTTCAACCTTTGAACTCGCAAAGGTGCGAGAGGCGAGAGGTGCTAGCACTTAGCCTAGCTGGAGGTCACGCAGGGAAGGTGCTGACAGAGGAAGAGCCATACCTGTATCGACATTTCAGGTATCAAAGAATCAGAGGAGGAAGATTCGGAGCTGCAATTCATGAAATCGTGAGATCATGAGATTGTGACAAGTGCCTTTGGAATTGGACCTTGGTCACAGTGTTGTGGTCGCTTGGGAAGATAGGAGCTCGTGCCTAGTGTTGTTCGCACAGGGGAGTTCCTGAAGGACCCGTGGATCGAAAATTTGTGATTCCAGTAGGGAATCTAAAGAGCTGCTTTGGCTCATGAAATAGAGTGAATAATCCTTTAGACCAGGAGGTCACGCAGAGTCTCTGCCAAGGCAGAGGCTGGCGTTTGCATCAGTTTTGGTATCAGAGCAGATACTTTGTCTGTATACTGCAGGAAGAAAGGGAAAAAGAAGGCAAGGTACTGGAAGCTCTATATATGATTGGTTGTAGGTAAGTAGAAATCAAGAGTTGAGATCAGTTGAGGATCTCACAGACTGTCATGAGGAGAGCTAGGAAATTTCACAGTGCCAGGTGGGCAATGGATCGAGATCGTTGCAGGATCTCATGGACTGCCAGGAGGGCAGCAGAAAGTTTCCAATTTGCCAGGTGGGAAAGGGAACATAAATGGGACTGTATGAAAGTCTCATGGACTTGGAGGTGATTTTAATTCAGACTGAGGTGTTGATAAAGATGGGATCAGTTGATCTCATAGTCTACCAAAGAAGCAGTAGGAAAATCCTGTATTGCCAGGTGGGCAGGGATAAGAAAATGAGGCTATATGAGAGTCTTATGAACTCAAAGGTGAGTTTGAATCAGTTAGAGGAGATGACAGAGTAGATGAGCTTAGAGTTAGATTTGGATCAGCAGATGCAGCTGACAGAAGAGGAGTATCAGAGGAGCCTTCTAATGATTGGAGGAATTCAGATATTCCTGCCACTTAGCCTAGAGGAGGCCAAAGTATGTGTTGCAGATGAAGCAGCAACAACAAGGGAAAGACAACCAACTGAGACTGTCAAAGTAGAATTGGAGAATATATTTGAGACTTCCCAACCAAAAGAAGAAGAGAATGAGAATTTTGAGGAATGGCTCAATATTTTCAGCCAGGAAACTGAAAAGACTGCAGCCTTGGAGCTTGCAGAAGTGGAGGAAGAAGAAGAATCAGACATCATTAGTTTGGTTGATATGTATGGACAGATTGAATCCCTGGAGAGAAGGGTGATAGTGCAGAGTATGCACATCCAACAGGCGAATTTGGAAGCAGTAGATGAAGCAGGCATGGGAGATCACAGTCATCTACCCAATTACAGAAAAATTTTGTAGCCGAGAAGACTGCATGAATAGGGCAAGCCAATGGAGTAGTTGTATGAAGTGATCGAGGAGATCAGGGAGCTAATGTTAGGGTCAGAAGAAAATATTAGCAAGGAGAAGTTGAGCAGAAGGAAAGAAGTAGAAGCACCACCACAGAAGAAGCAACAGCAGCAGGGAGATAGAGTAGATGAACAACCCCAGAAATTTGTTTTGGATCCAGGAGGATTTCCAAAGATGAGAGAGGAAGATCATGAGAAGGATCTCATGAATTTTGTAGCTGAGGAGTATGATGTAGGAGCATCTCTCCATGTCATCCAGCCAGCCAGCCAGCCACATCAGCGCATGCATTCAAGGATGAATAGAGGTGCAGTCCTTGTTTTCAAATTTTAATTTGAATGTAATTTAATATCTTAGGTTGGTGAGTCGTAAAGCCGTGCTTTGCACAGGCATAGAGTAGGTAGGCCTTTAATGTTTGTAAGGTTGATATCTAGATCCATATGGTGGACTGGACATCCCATTCAATGCCATTGAATAGGGTAGGTAGATTGGAGGGAAGATCTCGAAGAGCCCCCTCATGTAAAAGATCAATTTCGATCTCATTTTGATAGTTGTAATAGTTGTAAGAGAAGAGAAGGAGCCGAGACCTTGTTACAGTCCACGCTGAGAACACCTTTGTAAAGAGATATTTTGATTAATATAAACCACAACAGTTTTTCCTGCATATTACCTATGTTATGTGAATGTCTTTGTGTGTTCTTTATGCTATATATGTATGCTAGACATTTGCAGAGAGTTGTTTGATTTTAAGGCTTGAGAGGTTCTTTGTGGTCTCATGCCAGGACGACATGAAAGAGTACTGCGGTCTTTGTATACCAATGCATAGATGCACTTCTGAACTCTGCAGAGTCAGACAAAGACGTGACAACTGGGCACAGAATATGGAATCATCAATTTAAAGGAAGACCTTTGAGGTTGTTGAACACCTCAGGAAGCAAGGCTATGGAGAACACAATTGCAGAAAGAATCTCTGAGGAGTTCTGTAAAGCTCTACCAAGTGGGTATTGAGCAAGTGAAAGGGAGTGCACAGAGGAAATCTGTTGTGATTTCAGAAGAAGACAGAAGCTGTGAAGAGTTCTGTAAAGATATGCCAACTGGGCATTGAGCCAATGCGAGGAGTCCACAGAAGAACTCTACTCTGAGTTCTTAAGAAGATAGAATCATTTGAGGATTCTTGACACTCTGCTAGAAGGAAATTGAGACAGTGTGCAGGTAGGCACAGAGAGGAAGAGAACTCTGTCAAGTTTTGTAATTGAGGAAGAATCCATTGAAGGATCTTTGCAGGGTTGTTGAACACCCTGAGTACTCAACAATAAATTGTTTTAGTAGAAGGATAGCCAGGATGGCATATGAATTCTCCATCTGAGGGAGAAAGGGAAAAAGGATGAGTTTCCTTGGAGGTTAAAGCTATAGGAAAGCTCAGGACAGATAACACCTTATGTGTGCTGAGGTTCTATAGGAAGCGCAGAACTCGTAGAATCCTTCAAGGATTCGGGAGAAAATCTCAGGAGGAACAAATTTATTGTACACGCAAGTGAGGCTCAATGTCATAGAGTTCACAAAGAAAGGAAACAAAGGTTGAGGCCTTTGAATGTTTGAAATTCTTCCAAGTCTGGGAAGAAAGCATCGAAGCTCAGGAGGAGCAACAACTGTCTTCAGATTAAGCCGAGAAGATATGGACCATTGAAGCTTTTCGCGTCCAGGAGGTAGTACAGGAAGAGCGCGTAGGAGAGATGATCTTAAGCTATCAGATCTCGAGTGAACAACCGTCATTCGTTAGATTTGATAGAAGATGCACGAGGTTTAAACCTCACGTGAAGAGTAGAGAAAGGCGAAGTCCCAAAGAGGTTGTATCGGGATATCGACATTTGGGAGTTCGGGGGTCCGGAGGATGAGAGTTCAGGCATTCGACCTCAGAAATCATGAAAAGGTGAATTAAATCTGGGAGGTCCATCTGTATGAGGACCCGTGTCATGGAATCATCCACTTCCTTGATTTGGGCATCGGGACTCATGAAGGTGAGTATCTTGACTTCGCACCTAGAGAAGTCCCAAAATTGATCTGGGTCGTCCGTTCGTTGAGACACGTGGCGGAGATCAGGGGACCCATCAATATTTCAGCTACTGGGGTTTCGAGTTGATAAGATTGTGTCATAGGGGGTCACAAGTCTCGAATTCACGAAAGAATCTGAGAGGTCCATCCAAAGGAGGATAGGTGTCGCGAGATCACCCATATCGAAGATTTGGACATCGGCGTTCAGAGAAGGAAGTCTTTCGACTTCACGAGCAACAAAGTAGAGAGAAGATCAAAGTTGTGCATCTGAGGAGGACAGATGGCAGAGATCAAGAGATCTCACAAACTCGGAGGTTCGCAAGGTGAGACTCCAGAACTTGGTTGTTCCAAGTCACGAGTGGAGAACTCGCAAGGAGAGAGGATAACCATCAGATCCAGAGAACGGGAGGATCGTTGTATCATGAACCCCATCGCATTTCACGTATTCATGGGTTCATAAGTTGAAAGGAGTTGTTCTCGACATCAAAAGTCGTGAAGTGTCGAGAGTCAAGGCACGAGTGTGGACACGTGGAAGAACCTCAAGGTAGGGCCTACGCGATAGACATGCAGACACATGTGACATATTGGAAGGGGTCAACACCTGTTGACTTCTCACGTCTCAGAGATTCACGGGACAAGAGAGTGAGGGTTCGACCCTTCAACCCGCGAAGTTGTGAAAAGTGAAAAGTGTCAAGGGAGGATTCAACCCGACGTTGACTTATCACGTCTCGAGAGATATCATAAGGAAGGAACGAGAGTTCAACCTTTGAACTCATGAAGGTGTGAGAGACGAGAGGTGCTAGCACTTAGCCTAGCTGACAGTCGCGCAGGGAAGGTGCAGATAGAGGAAGACCCATACCAATATTGACATTTCAGGTATCGCAGAATCAGAGGAGGAAGAGTCAGAGTTGCAATTCACAAACTTGCGAGATCACGAGATTGCGACAAGTGCCTTTGGAATTGGGCCTTGGTCATAGTGTTGTGGTAACTTGGGAAGATAGGAGCTCGCGTCTAGTGTTGTTCTCACAGGGGAGTTGCTGAAGGACCTGTGGATTGGAAATTTGTGATTCCAGCAGGGAATCTAAAGAGCTGCTTCAGCTCATGAAATAGAGTGAACGATCCTTTAGACTGGGAGGTGACGCAGAGAATCTGTCGAGGCAGAGGCTAGTGTCTGCGTCAATTTTGAATCATCTTGTACTTGAACATTTAAGTGGAGTAAAAGGAGGTTTCCCCCTTTAAGAGGATTATTATCTGAAATTATCTCTTTTTCAAGGCGTTGAGTACATTTTCTGAGGTTTTTCTATGCTATATTGATATTTGGTTCTTAACACTTTGGGAGCTTATCTGAATTTGCAAGATTGACAATCATGTTTTAATGAACTGTGAATATCAATGACCATGATTGATTGTAGAGTCTCAACTTGGTCATGCCTTATTTTCCCTTTTGATTTCCACAATGGCTCCCCACCGTCGATCTCCCTTCGATGAGATCTAATGGCCGTGACTTAATCTTTGCTTGATATGATGAATTATCTTTCTCTCACCCAGATCTAATTGCTAAAACAATATGGTAGGGGTGCAAAACTAATCAGGTTCGAGGTATCATGGATTGTGAGTTCTCGAGATTAACAGTCGAGAGTGATTGTGGGGGGAGAAGATGCACGGGGTTTAATTTTGAAGGGTGATCCCGCAATTTAAATCGTGGGTTTCTCTCGGGTGTACGTGGAATTACCAGATGCATTATAGGACTAAAGGCAAGTTACCTCAAAACCACTTCCTCGTGCCCCCACAAAAAATCCTGAATCAACACCTGTCCTCCACCCACTCTACCTTTCACCCTCCAACCTGTCACACACTCCACGTCATCCAATTCGTGAACAATAACTCTTCCCTATAACTGTTAGCCATCAAATAACAAGCCAACACTGAGCTACCTATCCAATTACCATCCCCATATATTCAACTGCAATTCCTTATCCCAGTAAACGCATTTGAAGGGACAGATGGAAACATAATCATATGGAAAATAAAGTAAGCCAATGAATGTGGTCGCTTCAATGGACATGTGTACCAAGTTCAAAGAACAAAGGAAGACGAGTGCATCTGCAAGAAAATGAAGTGACAAATGAATCGCCAACACATCAAATCAAAACTCAACAATATTTGCATGTTGTTATTTCATTCGGATTGTATTCTATTTTTAGGCAAATATTGTGGAAAGTCCAACAGTTTTTAGTTGAGACAATTTTTGTATAAATAGATAGATTTTAGATCTACTTAAGGAGGCTTCTAGCCCAATGTTGGATGCTTCTGGATGAATGAAAAAGAGAAACTTTTTGAACATTAATACAAGTGTAGACAGATATTCTAAGTTTTGTTCAATTTGAATTATTTTTTTCCTCCGTGTTTCCATTTCTCCGAATTTCTTTTTGTAATTCTTGAAGAGTGAATGATTACAATTTAGTACTACATATACTTTGATCATATTATATCAGAAGTTCATTCAATAACAACTTTTCCTCTATTATTACTGTGAGTAAAACAAGACCTGTGATCTATGTGAATTACTGCATTTTTATCTCCTTTTCAGGGGTGCATCTTCTACTTTTCTTCTACTGCAAACAAGGCGAGACTTATCTGTACTTGATACCCAACTTTGTTTTAACAATTTTGTAAATATTTTCTACATCATTTGACATTATAATTGTGTCTCAGATAATGAGATACAACCTCTATACTGTCTTATCATTAATTTCATTTAAATATTATTTCTCATAAAACTGAGGGTAGAAAAAACACTCATAAAAACATCTCATTTAAAATCTTTGATTCCTCACATTATTCTTTGAGACTTAGAATCAACCTCAGGAACAACATATTTTTGGCACCAGTGCCAGGGACGGTTTTGAAGGTCTATATGTTCCCTAGGGTATGACAAAGTTTAGATTTATTCCTTGATGGTGAACAAGAGATAGGCGTTCAACTAGCTCTCATCATTCACCTAGCACTTCCTTGTTTCGAAGACTCCACATGATTCACTAGTGACTCCACTGGTTTCAAGATGTCAAGTTCTTTCGTTGCTCGGATTGATGCGATGTTTTCTCCTTTGAACTTTACAAATGTTTTTGGTTTTCCAAACGTTGTTCCTGATATTAAATAATGGGGAGATTATCTTCCTAGTTTTAGAGAGGATAAAGATGATAATCCTACACAACACTTGTTTGAATTTCGTAAGCTTATGGATCAACTATATATTCATCATGAAGATGTTTTGATGAAATTGTTCATGTTTAGTCTGGGAGGAGATGCTCATCATTGGTACAAGTCTCTTCCTCCTTCTAGTATCTCATCGTTAAAATAATTTCATGCTTCCTTCCATAAGTATTGTAGGAGCATATATCTAGCTTATCTTCTTCTTGAAGACTGTTGCAATTTAAATTTCATAGAACAAGATTGTAAAGATAATTAGTTTGTCGTTGAAAAATCAGAACATGATACTAATTGTGGTCAAATATATGAAGAAGAATTTGCAGAAAAAGAAGATCTCCTTCGAACAGATCAGGAAAATTTATATGGAGAAGACTTTGAAGTAAATCAAGAAGATGTTTCTTGCAGCAGTAAGAATGAAGATGGCATGATTGCAAGTAAAAATGAAGAAATCCTTGCAAACCCTCTAGTCCTTCAAGAAGATCAAAGACAAGATGATGAATCTTTTGTTGATCTAGATCCTTGCGAAGGCCAATGGATTATTGAATAGCATAAGCAATCATCTCTTGGAAAAGATGATTTTGGCAATTATAATCTAAGTGCATTTGTCATTGTACCAAATGTTCATAGTAATTATTGTCCTGATAAAACTGTTGTTCTAAATTCTTATTTTGATCAAGTTGCTATTATTAGTCATCATTAATAGATTATCAAGAAATGGAGGTTTTTGAAATTC
>SNQJ01S0024571.1:201070-213834 GCA_010110895.2 Picea sitchensis | reverse complement strand
GCACCCACACACACACACACATGCAAAGAATATAACACATACCCAACAGCCTTTACTATTTTAATTGATTCAAGAGCTAGTCATAGCTATATAGATCCTAAGGTAGTGGAAAGATTTCAAATACCAAGAAGAAAGCATGGGAAATCTTGGCTAGTGCAGCTGGCTATAGGAGCCACGAGAAAGATTGTTGAGTTGGTTAAATCATGTCTAGTGGGCATGGATGGACTGAGTACCAAGGCATATTTGAACATCTTGTCTTTGGGGTCATATGATTGCCTAATTGGTATGGATTGGTTGGACCAACACCATGCCATATTAGACTATCATAAAAAGGAATTCAATTTCCTGGATGAGAAAGGAAATCCGAGAGAAGTCCGAGGAATTCCCAGAGTAGTTACTATCCAGGAAATATCAGCAATGCAGCTAAAGAAGTGTTACAGAAAGGACTGCCAAATATTTGCATCCCATATGGAAGAAGCACCTAAGGATAAGGTGCAAAAATTGGAGGATCATTCAGTCTTGAAATTTTTTGACGATGTGTTCAAAGAAATACTAGGGCTACCCCCAAAGAGAGATATTGATTTCTCTATAAATTTGATGCCTGGGGCACCTCTACTATCAAAGACTCCCTACTGGATGAGCGTACCAGAACCGAAAGAACTTCAAATGAAGCTTGAAGAAATTTTAAATAAGGGGTACATATGCTCAAGTGTGTCACCTTGGGGTGCCCCAATATTATTTGTGAAGAAGAAAGATGGGGCCTTGAGATTGTACATTGACTTCAAGAAGTTAAATAAAGTAACTATAAAGAACAAGTATCCTCTACCAAGGATTGATGATCTCTTCGATCAGTTGAAGGATGCAAGGATATTTTCAAAGATAGATATCAGGTCAGGATACCATCAGGTAAGGATTAAAGATGAATACATCAGTAAGACCGCCTTCAGGACAAGGTATGGTCATTATGAGTTCACAGTGGTGCCATTTGGTGTATTAAATGCACCAACTATTTTCATGTGCTTAATGAATGGTGTTTCCTGGGAATATTTAGACAAGTTTGTCATTGTATTTTTGGATGAAATCCTTTTATATTCCAAGATAGAGGAAGAGCACGAGCAACACTTGAGGATGGTGTTACAGGTGCTAAGATAGAACCAATTGTTTTCTAAGTTGAGAAAGTGCTCATTTTTCCAAAATCGAATCCACTATTTGGGACATATAATATCCGAAGAGGGAATAGAAGTAGACGCTGAAAATATTGAAGCCGTTAAAGGGTGGGAAACAACTAAGATTGTGACAGAATTCAAATCCTTCATGGGTCTAGCTGGCTACTATGGGAGATTCATTGCAGGGTTTTTGAGGATTGCTCACCCAATCATTTCCTTGCAAAGAAAAGGAGTAAAATTTCAATGGACAAAAGAATGTGAAAAGAGCTTCCAACAATTGAAGCAATTGTTAACCAATGCTCCAATTATGAAGATTGCATATCTGAATGAAGAGTTTGTGGTTTGCACAGATGCATGCCAAGAAGGAATGGGTAAAGTCCTCAATCAGAATGGGTTTGTGATATGTTTTGAATCTAGGAAATTGAAAGAGCATGAAAGGCTCTACGGCACTCATGATTTGGAGTTGGCATCCATAGTACATGCTTTAAATAAATGGAGACACTACCTCATGGGAAAGAGGTTTGAGATGAGAACAAACCATAATGGTTTGAAATATTTGTTTGATCAACCTACTTTAAATTCCAAGCAAAGCAGATGGTTGGGATTCCTCTTTGAATATGAATATTATATCAAGCACGTCAAAGGAAAGGAGAACAAAGTGGCTGATTCACTCAGCAGGAGAGTGCATGAACTACATGCTACAACCATCCGCATGTATCAAACCGATATTAAACACGAAATTTTGGAAGCCGCAAAAGCAGATTTGCAGTACATTGGAATGGTAACAAAGTTACAACAAGGTAAGATGCTACAGAAAATAGAAGATTATAGATTGGAAGTTGATGCAATACTCCTATACAGGAACATAAGTTGTGTACCCAGTTCTCATGAATTGAGGAGTATGATCTTGAAAGAGGTGCATAATGTGCCTTATGTTGGGCACCCTGGATATCATAAAATAGTGGCAGCAGTCAAGAGCCATTACTATTGGCCAGGCATGAAGAAATAAATTGTAGAGTACATCGTCCGATGTATGGAGTGCCAAAGGGTCAAAGTTGAGCATGGACACCTATCTGGGTTGCTACATATGTTACCCATCCCTGAGTGGAAGTGGGAAGTGGTGAAAATGGATTTCATCACAGGATTACCCATAACAAACAAACAACATGATTCCATCATGGTGGTGGTGGATAAGCTTACAGAGGCTGCCCATTTTATTCTCTTGAATACTACTCACATGACATCTAATGTTGTTGATATTTATATGAGGAAAGTATCACGATTGCACGGTATTCCCAAGACAATTGTGTCTGACAGAGACCCAAAATTTACCTCGAAGTTTTGGAGAGGATTATTTAAGGGGTTCAGAATGAACTGGAACTTCAACACATCCTATCATCCTGAGTGTGATGGAAAAACATAGAGATTAAATCAAGTGATAGAAGATATGTTAAAAATGTATGTGAAGGACAAACCATCCAGATGGAAGACTACCTACACTTGGTAGAGTTTGCTTACAACAATGGGTACCAAGAATCGCTGAAGATGAGCCCATTTGAGGCACTTTATGGCAGAAAGTGCAACACACCAATAAGCTGGGACAAACCAGCTGATAGAGAAATAATTGAGTGAGAGTTTCTCAGGGAATAGAAGAGCAATTGATAAAGATAAAGTAGAATTTGAAGGCTACCCAAGACAAGCAGAAAATCTATTCTGACAAAGGCAGAACCCATAGGGAGTTTAAAGTGGGTGACCATGTTTTCTTGAAGGTGAAAGCCAACAAAAGTTCCTTGAAGCTAGGAAACTGTTCCAAGTTGGCAACCATATATTATGGACCATTTGAAATTATATAAAGAATTGGACCAACAACTTATATGCTTGCATTTCCTACATGCATGAATATTCATAACATATATCATGTCTCATTGCTCAAGAAATATATACCTGATGCTAATCATGTGATTGATTGGAATGTGATTCAGGTGGAGCAAGAAGGCACTTTACAAGTGTATATGGTGCACATACTAGACCAGAAAAGCAAGAAGCTATGAAATCGAGCCATAAGGCTTGTAAAGGTACAATGGACCTGGTATGGTCCCGAGGACACAACATGGGAGCACGAAGACAATATGCGAGTAGAATACCCACATATTTTTGAAGATTTTCAAAATCTTTTTGATGTTGTGTAAATGAATTGCACTGAGGACATTGCAAAAATAAGGGGAGGGGATTGTAATATCCCAAGGCAAGCCCCAATTGTAATTATGAATGTAACATGTTTCGTAGGCTGGTGAGCCAAGTAATTATAAGTTGGTAGGCTTGTGTGTTTATTAGGCTGAAGATCCTAGATGTTAAAGGCCAAGAGCATGTTCTGTACATCTAAATATTCATATTATTAATATAACAACATCATTTCATTTATACCGACCACGAAGAAAGAGTATGGGGGACTAAGCTTCACTAGGTTGGGTAAGGGAAGGGGCTTGAAAGGCGAGGGAAAAGGGGCTAAGCTTAAGGGATTAACCCAAGGGAATATTATAATGTATTTCCTTAAATTACTAAAGTTTGGGACATAAACCCAGTTATCCAAAGTTCCTTTGGGGAGAGGAACAAACTCCAAGTGGAGAGGGATGATCTCCCAAGAGAGCCAGGTGTCAACCTAGGCACATGCATATTTATGTGGGAATTTGCACCATTTTGGGGGTTCTCTTTGGGCATTGGGGCACTCAC
The DNA here is from genome assembly GCA_010110895.2 of Picea sitchensis. NCBI lineage: Eukaryota > Viridiplantae > Streptophyta > Pinopsida > Pinales > Pinaceae > Picea > Picea sitchensis. Next base: position 209,938 of record SNQJ01S0024571.1, on the reverse strand, counting down.
AAGGTCTCTCACCATCCTCGCTCCCATCATTCTGACTAGGATAGCCATTCGTTTCCCTGATTCACTCATGCATGGATCAAGCACGTAGTAAGCTGGTCTGCCATTGTTGAATCGCAACCATCCTGGACCTTTGCTCAAGCCCGAATTGATATCTTACTTAACCTGTACCCTGGATGTTGTGTGTGTGTTTCACTGTGCCCCACGTTTATTTTCTATTGTTTCCATCATCATGCTCAGGTGTTGAGGAGAAGCAGTGAAGAAGCAGGTTTTCAGTCATGTGAGTAACTTTCCCATGTGAGAGAGTGTGGATCGAAGAACGAGGTTGTCAGGCCTGTAAGAAACTCTCTCCAGGTGAGAGAGTTTGTTGAGGAAGTGCGTTCTCCTGGAGGGAGTCCAGTAGCAGCTACAGAGCTCTGAGAATTTCGTTCGACCTATTGTTGAAGCCCTGGAAGGGAGGTGGAGTAGCTGATGGACTGTGTGACAGTGAAGGTGTACACTCTTGGGGTGGGAAAGACACGTGGGGAATGAAAGTCTGTGAGAGGTGGGTGTAAGTTTCTCCTTGGAGAAGATGCTTCATGTTGTACTGTGCAAGTTCCTGTTGTCCCTGCCTAGCCTAGGAATCCCTTTCCGGGTGGAGTTTAGTCCCAGCTCGGGGGTGACCCACTACTGAGAGTGATGAGCAACATGGTCTAAGGCTGGGAGGTTCGTGGAAGTTCTGCACGCAGTTGGTGTACTTCAATTAAGAGATAAGTATCATTTATGTGCTTAATGGTTAAATGATGTGATTTAGTGCATGTATTTGATTCTTGTAGTAATGTCATGTGTTTCACTGCATGTATGTTTTCATGTTCTCTCTACTTATTTTCTGTTAAGTTTATATGTGATTTGTTCCATAAAGAGCTCTTTTTGAGGTGACGATACTCGACCTTTTGGTGGTCGGGGGACGTTACAAAATGGTATCAAAGAAAAAGATGTTTAATTTGTGACGATTCCCGACCTGTTGGTGGTTGGGGACGTTACATGGGGTGAATATAATCTCATAGTCTAAATTTTCTACAAAATGATCATTTTTCGAGGATCTTTGTTCTAAATCCGGTGAGAAATTGTTAGATCCAAATATTTGAGTGATTATTTATGTAGAATATGAGTACTTCGGGGGTTTTTAAACAAAAAAAAATAGTGATTTCGTGTAAATTTATGTCGCCAATTCTGGTGAGAAAAGCCATTTCGTAGAACATGTAGACAACGTTGAATATAATCTGCAAATAAGTTAATTTAATAAATACAACATTCAATGAAAAATTCAATTTAAACTAATTGTCATTGAAAATAACTAAATCTTTTAAAATGTATTAACTTGATGCTTTGCAACTCCTAACTTGAACTCTAATCTTATTTTATTTATTTAAACAAATTGATATCAACATTGTACTATTTAATCATCATAAACATATATGACAAACAAATTGATATAAACATTGTAATATTTAATCATTGTAAACATACATGACAATATCTCATTTACACATGATTTTTTTTACATAATATACTCCATGTCCAATAATGGCATTAATATAGAGAAGATTTTCTACAAGGTTTCTTTTACACTTTCTAAATTTGCTTGCAAATTAAGGGTATGTGCACCAAATCAAAAGTCAGAGAAAGACTTTGCTCTCAAAGAATCATGAGAATCCACCCAGATTGAGATCATCTTAAACAAAGGTCATATAGCGGCAACACCTACCTCGCAGTTGAGTATGAAAGTCTGTGGGAAAGGACCCATGCTTCAACATCCGTCAAATTTGTATGCATGTTGTATGCATGGATAACACATGGAGCTATATGCTTGTAACAAATCTCATGAGCGCAGTTCAGAAGATAATGGTTCTACTTGACCAGTCGACATTGATCAACACGACCCATATGAATCATGTGATTTCTCAATCGGGGGAAAATAAGCCATTTAGTGATCAGTTCAACTCAAGGGATAATTCTAGGTGAATCATGTGACCACTCAGCCGGGGAAAATAAGTCATTTAGTGAGCGATTCAACTCAATGGTAAATACCATGTGAGCAACTTGGTTATGAATGTAGTTGGGACCCCTGATGTATATGAAGGAGTGCGATTCGTTTTACAAATTATTACCTCTATTTTATTATAGAGGTAATAGATATATCTATTTCTTTTTTATCTGTTTCTATCTCTAAAAACTCTATGGACATGTGGAAAAGAGAAAGAAAAGGACTATTACCCCTACCCCCTCTAAGAACACAGTGATGGAGCTAGTCGTTAGAACTTGGATTCAAAGGACTTGAAGGTTGATTCATGGTGAACAACTAAAAAAATACTTTAGTAATGCCAACTGGTAATATTAGAACTATGTTTTCATGTTTGCACGGTTAAGAATTTATTGTAGATTTAGTTGATGGTATGATCTGGTTGGAGGTTATGAGTTAACAAACCCATCCATATCGTTCTTTTAAAACTGAAATGGTAGCTTAAAAATGCCATTGGCATCATGTAATTGATGTTACATTTTGTTGTAGCCTTAAAGAACTAGGGCTTGAAGAATATCCCCTTGTGAATAAAGTTGTGCATGCATGCTACATGTAACAGAATAATGAAGATGATGCTGCTAAGAAGGTGTAGAAATTCCTCCAAAGAAAAAGATGAAATCTTCTATAAATTATCCCTCCTCCTGTGAAAAATATGTGTGGTTCTGATGGTGCTCATCTCCATGTGGAATTGTTTCTCTCCTTGTCTCACACCTTCCAATTTCTTAACCGCCATGAGAGTCATCTGTTAGAGTCCCCAAATCAATGGTTGAGACAATCCACATGGTCATCTAACAGATCAGACAAACCTGAGCTGCGGAAAAGTCGGTGGAGGGACATTTGCTGCGCAACGCCCTTGCCACTCCACTGCAAGTTGTGGGTCACCCGTGATCACCCTCGTAATTGGCAACTTAATAGAGTAGGTGATCCCTCTCATGTTTTCCACAGACAGATTGATCATGATATACATAGATTTATATTTGGTTGTTGCTTGAGTAGGTGTCGGTTCTCTTGCATATTTTGTAACCTGTTGTAACAGAGACACTACCTGCAGGAAAGTTCTCTTCAATTTGGTTCTCTTGCATCTTCTATTACCCATTCTATTACAAAAGGCTCCCCAAACTACCTTAACAAAAACATCTACTTCCACCACTAATGAAATAGTGATCCAATTCTAAGAATTGAAATTAGTGCCTTCCTTCAACAAGAAACTTCTACAAACTCGAGCACTTCTTCCATCTGTGCCTTAAGGCCAGAGAATTGGAGGGTTGAAAAGTGCATAAACCTAGACACGCAAATAGCAGTTCATAGATCCGAATCGTGATCCAAAAGCTCCAGTTGTGGTATTTTTATATATTTTTGACAAGGAAAAGCGTAGTCACACTTCGCAGCCTTTTATGGATAGATTTCTCCAACAATGCACCAAGCTGTAGATATGATAGGCTTAATTATAAGGCACAACGTCTTTCTCTGCAACAAAAAGATTGGAACTATTCACAACTTTATAGAGAGTTTTTTGGAGCATGACCCTAATAGTAATTGTGAACTATGACTGATTGTTTTCCGCAGTGTTGTATACAACATAGCCTTTTGTAGTCTCACTATAATCATTGTAAAAACTATGATTGGCGTAACGTAAGAAGGACCATCTAGCATAATGAATGCGGAAGTTTTGTTGCATCCTTCAGCTTCACCAGGAATATGATTGTGAGTGTTGGATATAATTTTGGTGCTTGCATTTGCCACACACTGTTTGCAATCGGAGGAATATGATGAGTGAAAGAAATCCATGACATCTTTCAGTTGAAGTTTCATAGCGCAGTAATCCAAAGATGCTTTGATATCTTTCCCCTCTTTCAATGAAGTAGGAGTTTCGAGTCGGTGAAGGAGAACACGGGTCGAAAGAAGATGTGTCTTTTGCAATTAACATAGGGCAAGTTCCAATTGGTTGCAATTAACATATGGCAAGTTCCAATTGGCTTCAGACAGACGACGAAGGGGCGAGAGAAACCTCCCCTTAAAGAACGCCTTGACGTAATTATATATCAACTTTATATATACAGAGAGAGTGAAAGAAAGTGAGAGCAACTCAAAGTAGAAAAAAAAGTATTATTTCATTGATAAGTGTTTTCTACTTCTCAGTATGATGGAGATGTGTAATTCCCTTAATGATTTAATATGGAGTTGACATGTGGCATTTAAAAAATATTAATAAGAAATAATTTCAATGTGGGTCATAAAAAAATATTTCAAAGTCCCCCTTAACAAAAATATTTAAATATTATATACATAGACATATATATGCTTAAAGCAAGTGATAGTAAAAAATTATTATTGCAAGAAGAGACACTAAAATATTATTAATAACAAAAAATATCTTATTCTTATTAAGAATATACAGGGATATGTGTAATTCCTTCAATTCTTAAGGCATTTAAAAACATATTAATAACAGCTAAAATATTTCAATATGAACTNTATAGATAGATATAAAATAATGGAAAGTAAAAAAAAAAAATTATTCTGCCAAAACTACAACTCAGTATGAGGAGTTGTGTCAAACTTTATAAACTTTATTGTTCCTAAAGCCCTCTACAACCTAGTATGGGGGAGATATTCATGTAACATAAAACATTAAAATAAGAAATAAGAAAAATTATGTCAGCTCCATATATATATATATAAATATAATGAATAAAAATCACCATGTGTGTATCGAATATATCAAAGATATTTACGTGATTTATGATTCTAATAAACTATAGAGTTGGTGGGTATTTCTCCCATTTCCGCATTGGAGGACCACCCCACTTACTTGTGCTACAATCGTAGTAAGCTTATTTGACTTGAAGTATTATAAATATTAAATCCATGGTAAATTTTTGATATAATAAGAAGACTTATAAAGTCTACTCAATCCAAAATAAACTAGGTTCGATTAAAAATAATAAGAACAAGAATAATTATTTAGTATTTACTATTACTATTACTTCTATTTATTTAGTATTTAGTATTTAATATTTACTATTTAGAGCAATAGGAGCATTGATTTGAGAGATAATACTATGAAAAATGATAAGAAGATTAAGACAATGATAAATAATTTAATGCAATTAGTTGCATTGATTTAAGTGATGATACAATAAAAAATGATTTAGCATAATCAAGTAGTTGTATTCATTTTAACAATGATATAACATTATAAAACAATGTGGTGCATTGATTTAAGTGATAATGATATAACATAAAACAATAAGGTGCATTGATTTCAATGATAAAACTATGAAAAATTATTGAGTGCATTAATTAATTGAATAAATGATATGAAGAAAATCAATCCTCTATATTGATTTCAATAGTGAGATACAACAAATCATCAAGTGAAATGAATCTAGTAATAACCTAGTGAAAACAAATTTCAAAATAGATATTATAAGTTGAAGTCATGTACTTTTTTTTGGTTATGTGTGATTTATCTATTATTATTTTCACATTAAAACAATTATAATATTAAGATATATAAATGTGAAAAATGTGCTCAACCCAGAGTTGACACCAGTCCCTCCTGTTAGTGATAAAAAATAACTTGCTAATGATTTCCAAATCACATGATAAGAGGATCATTAGGTAGAAGAGTTATCTCTAAATCTTAAAGTTTTAGAGGTTTTGAGAAAGGCTCAAATTCATATCAATTCAATAAAATGAGGATTTCACCTCTAAAAATAGGCCAAAAGTTAATTTTAGCTTTTGGCAGCTAAGTGTGAAATTTATAGTGTAATGAGTTGCCAAAAAGCTCTGACTTTCAGCGGCTAAAAGGCAAAATACATGACTAATGAGCCACCGAATGTGTAGAAGAGTCCAGAATCACCTTCTTTCTGCGTAGATCGTGATTTTCCGATTCCAAAACACGTGGGAATGATATCAAATGAAGGATAATAATTGTGGGAATACAGATCATGCTCCGTTTCAAGTTTTGGAGGCATGTGATAAGGAAATAACACCAAATGGCACTTTATTTTGGGCAGAAATCGCTGGAACCATCATTGATAGATTTCAAATTCTGTGATCTTCACCTGCAAGATGCCAAATAATGCCGAAGACTGTCAAATTCATTGGTATATTAAACTTTAATACATTGCTTCTAAGGTTTGTCTCAATGCCAGATAGTTGTCACCCTATCAGTGCATTCATAAGCTAAAGTTGCAAGTATTTTCCTGTTATGTCTGGCCATATATTATATGTAATCTTATATATGTTTCTGCTGGTATGAAGAGTATCTTACCTATCATCACTGGCCATTCACATATGCTATTGTATAGGTATTTCTGTTAGTATAATGAGTCTTCTCCACATTTCCACAAATTGATTTAAACCTACTGAGCAACATAGTTGAAAGCCTTGGTCTTTCAAGTGATTTATATATTTCTAAATGGATAAGAGTTTATAATGTCATCCGATTTGATCCTTCTTTCCTCCACATTATTGATTTATTTAAGTTACCAAGCTTACACCCTTTACAGTCAGGGAGTGATTTCTTGGAGTGATAACACCTCCTAAAAGAATACTATAATATTGAGTAAATAAAAAACTATGTGTTGAAAACAATAGCATTAAATATTAAGTGAAATATCTTATTGATTTATGAGATATTCTTGGAGAATTTTTTAAGGGAACTATCTTAGTTGTGCTATCTTAGAGAAATTAGTTGCATGGATTTAATGCAAAAAAATTATACATTGATTTAAGTGATGATACAATAAAAAATGATTTATCATAATCAAGTAGTTGTATTCATTTTAACAATGATATAACATAAAACAATAGGGTCCATTGATATCAATGATAACTTCAAAACAAACCACCGACAAACCAAACCTATAGTTTGATCTCAACATTAACAAAAATAACAAAGAAAAATGCATCCATTGTCCAAAGAAACATATAGTTAACTATGTGGACAATAATTGGAATATGAAGAACTCTCTAGTCTGATAAGCTAATATTTTATAGCTTTGTCAGCACTTGATAGATCTCGGGTTAATATGGAATATCTTCACCTCTTGATATCGTGGTTAATATGTATCTATGCTAGTTCCAGTAGTGGGAGGTCACACAAAATTTGTAGAACAACAACAATATGTATCTTTGTATGTAGAAGATTAATTTGATAATTTTAAATTTATTCAATTACATCACTTTGTTGAGAATATAAAGAGTAAGAATCAAAAGTATACAAGTAATGAGTTACATTTCACTAAGTTATTGCTAAATTCATTTCACTTATGATTTGTTGTATCTCTTAATCAAATATAGATGATTAATTTTTTTCGATGTTTTATGTTATATCATTATCACTAGAATGAATGTACCCTATTGTTTTATGTTATATCATTGTTAAAATGAATGCAACTACTTGATTCAGCTAAATCATTTTTTATTGTATCATCACTTAAATCAATGCAACTAATTGATCTAAATAGGAGAGCACGGCTAAGATAGTTCCCTTAAAATTTTCTTCAATAATATATCAGAGAGAGCAACTAGGATAGTTCACGTAATATTTAACTCAATTGTTTTTAAGTACATAGTTTTATTGGTAGGCTAAAGATTCTACGAAATGAATATTTTTTCCGGGGATATTTTCCCAAAATCCGACGAGAAATTGTTGGACTCATAGATTTAAGTGATTATTTCTGTAGAATCCGAGTGCCCTGGGAGTTTTTCAGCATGTTGAATCCATTTTTGCATTCAAAAATGGATTTTAAACAACAAAAAATAGTCATTGGTGTAAATTTATATCGTCAGATTCTGACGAAAAAAGGTCATTTCGTAGAACAACTAGCCAACGCCCATAGTTTTATATTTACTCAATATTATATTATTCTTTTAGGAGGAGACATGTCAACTAGAGGTTGAGCATGTTTTTCACATTTTATATATCTTAATATTGTAATTTTTTTAATGTGCAAATACTAATATATAAATCACACATAACCAAACAAAGTACATGACTTCAACTTATAATATTTTTTTTTAAATTTGTTTTCACTAAATTATTGATAAATTCATTTCACTTATGATTTGATGTATCTCAATGGAGGATTAATTTCTTTCGTATCATTTCTTCAATTATGAATAATTTTTCATAGTATTATCATTGAAATCAATGCACCATATTGTTTTATGTTATATCATTACCACTGAGTGCACCTTATTGTTTTATGTTATATCATTGTTAAAATGAATACAACTACTTGATTATGCTAAATCATTTTTTATTGTATCATCACTTAAATCAATGCATATTTTTGTGCATTAAATCAATACAACTAATTGTTCTAAATAAAAACACAACTAATAGATAAATAGTATTGATTTAAATAGATAGCACAACTAATAGACATTGTGTTATTCATTCAAAGCTAACCTCCCTCACCAACCCTCATAGATAAAGTCCCATGTCCAAATAACTTTCCGAGATAAGTATCCAAGTAACTTGAACCATGGTCTTCGCCACCTACATGAGGAATGGTTTAAATAAGTAGAGTTAGCTCCTATGCGAAGAGAGGAGTTGAAGTATATAGATATATAATTAAAATGAGGAACAACTTGGGTTTAAATAAGTAGAGTTATCTCTTCTACGAAGAGAGGAGTTGAATTATATAGATATATAATTCAAATGAGGAAGAACTTATTAGGTTTTATTTTCATTGTAATAATCATTTGTTCTTTAGTTTAGTGGTGTAAAGGAGGGAGATATTATGAGAAAGTATGGAAAGAAAGTAATTTGTTAAGAAATTCTACATTTTTAT
>SNQJ01S0024571.1:181660-195541 GCA_010110895.2 Picea sitchensis | reverse complement strand
GTGACACTAAGAAGGTTGAAGATGAAAAACAATTTCTCTTAGATTGTCTAGCCTATACCCATATTAGATCTCATTTTCAAAATATTTGTCACACTACCAACCTTCCTAACCTCTTATCTCAATGTAACATCCCAATCTTGCGCGCACTGAGCAGACTTATTCTTTGAGGACACTTGCATGCAAGTGATCCGGTTCTTTATATGATTGGTTGTTTTGATTATGATTATGAGATATTGTGGATTTTTTGATATGTTATTTTTGTTGTATTTACATCGACATGTGCTATTGACTGGGTTCTCCTGAGTGTGCAAGACTCTGGACGTTTGAGGATGCCGAGGCATTGATGAAACACCATGGACTCCAGATCGAGTCAGGGAGTGGACTGTTAGGGTTTGAATGTTGTTGATGTGACATATGTACATATGATTATATATTATGATGTTGATTGTTATTGCTGACATAATTCGTTGATGGATGCAGGTTGACGATAGGTTGCCGACCAAAGTCACATTTGGAGTAAAGGGGTCACGCATGAGAACCAAATACATTGAGGTAGAGGCGTGGAAACAACCCTGCCACATCCTACTAGCAATCTCATCGTGGATCGAACTGTAGGTTAACGATTACCTAGTTCGAGAAGACCCACGATGTCGTGAGGGCAGACTGTGACAGTCGCTCACGATGATTCTAAGGGGTGCACAATAAGGTAGGGTCCTTATTCCTTAGAGTCCCTTAGTCTCCCAGAATATCACCTGACATAGTATTGACTCCAGGGGTTTGAAGTCTACCAAATTCACTCAAGAGGCGAGTGGAACCCTTAGAGAACGTAGTGCGTCTTGAAGGGAACGTCACGCAAATAAAACAGAAAGAGCCGAGTGGCACCCTTGGAGCACGTAGTGCGTCCTGAAGGGCATGTTGCAATTTTAATTGGTAAGTTAATAAACCTAGTACCTAGAAAACTAAGCCTCCTTAGGACCTGGTCGACCTTAAATTAGATGATGGTATGAGTAAAATTTAATAACTTTTTGTTCCCTTAAAAACGGTTGCCCAACCTAGTGAATTTAAAACCTAGGTCTAAGTAGAACATGTGATCAAAGGAAAAATATATAGACATGTTACAAGACGGGGGTAAAGAAAATTTCAAATTTTTTATTAAAAGTAAAAAATTATAATGGAGGATTAAATTATTAAAAGGGTAAATGGTTGTTTTGTCTAAACTTGCTAGTTCTGAACTTATTTAAAAAGAAAAAGGGGAAACTTAAAGAAAAAGGGTGAATGTCTAACTTAGTAAGGAATCTAGCCGTTGGAAGTTTCTATTTATGAACTCAACTAGGATTTAAGTAACGCGTAAGTCATTTAAGAATTGTAAGGGAATAATGGGACACCGAGGAGCATTTTTAGGAACGCTTTTAGGTGGGTGAGGGAAATAGGAAAATTTAATTAATTAATAAATTGATTTTCTGGTGCAACTAGGGGATCGGGTGACATGTGTACGGGGGAGGTTTTTTGTAACTAATTAAATGAAAAAGGAATATAATGAGCGTTTGGGAAACTAATGTCTAAGAAAACTCTATAAAAAGGATGGTGGAGGAGGAGCATGATCACATCTGGCTTGCGTAACGTTACACTGCCGAAATTTTATCTTGACTGAGTTTCTCTTGTGGGAGTTGGGATACCCAACTTGGGTAACGAGTGGTAGCTCGACCTTGTGAGGCGAGCTTGGAGCTAGCATTCTTTGGTATTGTGTGTGTGGCCCCTTTGTGGAACAAGAGCATTAGGAGGAAGAAGAGTACCCCTAGCATTGGCTAGGAGGTACCAGTGAGGTATCACCGGTCGATAAGCGGGATCTGGACGAAGCAAACGTGCGAGACACCATTTATGGGATCATCACCTTCGGATTCAGTACAAGTATTTAAATTTTGTTATATTCAGTTAAATTTTCTTGTGTACGGGATTATAATGATGATGAAGCAACCGATGCATTTCCAGTTGACGTTGTTTTATTTGTTCATAGTAATGATTTAAATATAATCTTTTATTCAATTTCAATTCCTATTGTGGTTTTAGGATGCTGGTTGTAGTCGCGTTGGGCTCTTAAAACCCGTTTTTCTTTGTAATCCCTCCCTTCAGTAGCAATTTTCAGTGTATTTTTTGAGTGATTTACAATGATGTGGTTGAGTGATTTACAATAATTTTGTTGAGCCATTTACAATAATTTTGTTGAGCGATTTCCAGTATATTTGTTGAGCGATTTACAGTGATGTCGTTGAGCGATTATAGTAAATTTTTTGAGCGATTACAGTGATTTGTTGAGCAATATACAATGTATTTGCTAAGCGATTTACAGTGTTTTGTTGAGTGAATTATAGTGATGTTGTTGAGCGATTTACAATGTTTTGTCGAGCGAATTACAATGATGTTGTTAAGCGATTTACAGTGTTTTGTTGAGCGAATTACAATGATGTTGTTGAGCGATTTACAGTGTTTTGTTGAGCGATTTACAGTGTAAATATTGAGTGATTTTCAGTGTTTTTGTTGAGCGGTTGTTGAGTGATTACTGTGATTTTTGAGCGAATTGTTGAGCGATGGCGGATAACTCGCATTCACAGGAACAATTTTCATTACCATTTACATGATATTTCGCAGCTATAATATTAATTTGCTTCACAACGATAAATGAATTTATGGTGATAATTGCAGTTTCTGTGAATTGTTACTCTTTGGTTTATATTTTATAAGATAAATATATAAATTGATGGGTATTCATTGGATAAAAAAAAAACTCTTGAAATTCGTCCACCAGTAAATTATGTATACAGTTTTATAAACTAATGCGATCCTTACACAGTGGGAGGAAGGGACACCAGGAAATATGTTATCAATTTTTTAAATTAATTAAATTCATTGCTTGAACATTTGTATAGCCCTTAATGCTCCCAAACCGTCAACCAATGACCATGGGTGGACGCTAATAACGAACACAAAGATCCCCATAATCATGTAGAGATTTTATTTATTTAGTGAATAGTGTTGGAATAGTTTATGTGTTTAGGACATTTCTCTGTCATAATTATGGAGGTTGGTTGTGGCAGGGTATCCGTTGTGGTCATCCCTTTAACCCAGTAATCATTTTTATAATTTATTCTTTTACAATAGTTAACCGATCGAATGAAATTTCTTGTTAAACCCTTTTATATAGTTAAATTGCTTCACACAGATACCAACGAACGTGTATGGTATTAATAAATGGCATTGTAGTTAGCATACTTTAATTTCAATAATTACCAGTGGTGGCATTTTCCCCAGCTAGCGTGTATAAAATAATAAAGGCACACTTCACCATGTTACTCATAAGGCTCCCAACCACCCTCACCTTACTCAAGTCATTCCCTTATTGTACATCTTATTTCAGTCAGATTTGGTGATTATGCCTGCATTTATGTCTCCAAGTACGCAGGTTGATTTTAGTTCCATGTAAATTATTATATGGCAATTAGATATGGTGTTCTAATCCATAGCTTGATTTATTCAAAATTTTACCCTTTCTATTAATTGTGTTCTATTCCATATCTTGAATTCATCAATTTGGTATTAGTTCAGTAATATGTATATGAGCACCTTTAAAAAAAAGAAACAATAATTATAATACTTTATTTAAGTTGATAACACCAATTTGTTTTCTTGATTAATGTGGTTAATGATTTATAAACCAAATCTACATTTAGTGATATACTTGATTATTTGCATCTATCCTAATTTAGTTTTTCCTATTTGATATAAAGGTGATAGGTCCTCAATGTTTTTAAATATTGGATGTCTAACTCAACAATTGTTTTAATGAAAAGGGTTATAAAAATGGGATATAGTTTCGCAAACTATAAATGTCTTCATGTTTAACACATCCTCCTTCCTCTTGAAATTTTAGAACGTTGTCCTTTAATTTTCAAGAAATTATGTTTTGTTATAGTTCTTTTCCCTTCCATATCTAGAACTCTTCAATTCGATATTAGTTTAGTAAGATGTATCACTATTAACTAAAACCTTGTTTTAATGTGAAGAAGTTTTAATGAATTAAGAAAAAGCATATATAAGTTAGACTATGATTTTACAAACTACAAGTTCTTCACCTTAACACATTCTCTTTTCATTTACAACTTTAACATCATCTTCAGTAATAATGCATGTTAGTGCCAGTGGATTTCAGGCATGTTCGATTTTATGTTTGGTAGATGGTTTAGAATTGTTTGTTTGCGTGTGGGTCCCTAGTGCCTCTGTCGCAAGGTGGTGACGTGATACCTTATGATTGGGTCATTGTGTGTGTTGATCGAGAAGCACATATGAAACCTAACTTTGGATCATGCATCTCCCACTGTGGATGATGTTTTTTTTTTTAAGTAAGGTTGTGTTGGGTTGTAACATCATTGTGTTTGTATCTCGCTCACCAGGAAGGTTCTAGATACTAGTCGTCGAAGTTGTTGTGGTTGGCTTGATTGATGTCGTCTTTTAGCTTAGTATGCGTGATTTTGCATGTGTCGGGTGGGATGTAGACACCTCCTTGTTCCTCAAAACAGTCACCAGCCTTGAGACCTTAAATGGTCAAAATCGATGGGAACCTAGGCTTGATCATTGCTTATGTTTCCTAGAGGTCATAACCATTGCAGAGTAGGACGGGAGGGTAGTCATTTTTATTTTTCATGTCATTGAATGTCGTATGTTGCTTCTTGTTGCATGATGTGCTAGTATGTTAGGTCGTTATGTTCCTTGTTGCGTGATTTTCATGCATTGTGTTCTTCGTCATGTTGCAATGTTTAGATGTATGGTCCTTATTACTTTCTAAAACAAAAAAAAAAAAAAAATGTATGGGTTTTGTGTCACATGTTGTCGTAACGACTGGGGTCGTTACATATGGTATCAGATCCCATTCGACCCATGACTTGGGATCTCTAAGACTTCCATTGATTAGATACTTGATTATATAAATGTTGCTAATTAAATTGGTTGTATTCATGCAGGTAATCATGGCTAGAGGACATCGTGGAGGCAGACGACGGGGTGTTAGGGCTGATGAGTTCCTTTCAACAGATGTCTAAGGTATTGATAATCCGTTTGGATAGAGATGAGTCCAGGGCGTCGGCACACCCTGAGGTTCCACCACGTGCTCTGGTCGGTACTGGTAGCATTCACCGCAAACTCGAGAAGGTCAAATTTCCTGAGTTCTTTGGTGCCCCGGACGACTAGCCTCCAAGGCATGGTTGTAGAATATGGCGATGTGCTTTGCACTTAGCGACTATACCTCCAACATGAAGGTTCACATGGTGGTATTTCAACTGAAGGGGAGCACTCTTCTATGGTGGAAGATGCTCCTGCCGCAATTGAACATGGAAGTCAAAGATGTGTCATGGGAACTGTTCGAGGAACGGTTCCAGGAGAGGTATTTATTTGAGGAATTCATTGAATTTTAGCTCAATGAGTTCAACGCCTTGCGATAGGGAGGCCATACGGTGCCCGAATACGAGGCTTGTTTCATGGAGCTTCTTTGGTATGATTCCCATCTGAATACTGATAAACTTAAGGTCAACAAGTTCGTGGTTGTCCTTAATGTCAGCATTCGTGCAAAGGTTAGGATTATGATGCCTCAAACCTTGCATGATGTTTTTTAGAAATCCCTCATAGTGGAGGAGGAACTTATCAGTGGGGGTCAGAGTAGGACTCTAGCAAGACTAGTTGGACAAGCGTCATCTGGTGCACAACAACATTAGACACCAACTAGGCATGCACCAGTGTATAGAGGTACTCCGAGAGGATACATCTTCACTACACCTCGATGACCAGTGCCTCAACAACAGACTCCTTACCGAGGACCACAACACCAACAACAACATCGACCGTAGAAACAACAGTTTAGGCTTGTTCAACAGAACAAACCAGGGTTCCAGTCAGGTGGGCCGCCAGCTTCTACATCAAGTACCAGGAGTACTGGAATGAAGAAAGGGTGTTGGACATGTGGAGAGCCACATTACCAGCGTGACTGCCCAGTTGAGAGGACACGAGCATCTGGATCATCCGGACCAACTACCATGGGAGATTTGGGAAAGGCCCATCGGATTCATGCAGTGGTGAATAACCACTAGGAAGAGCACCAGTAAACTGTGCTCGAGACATCAAGTATTGTCGCTGACTAGACCCTTAGTATTTTGATAGATCCAGGTGCTACATAGAGTTTTATTTCTGGTGCAATGCTAAAAATAATTAAGGTAAAGGCAGTCAAACATGACAAGTTTAGCTTTGTAGAAATGGCTTCGGGAGCCAAACAGAAGGTTGGAGGGAAGGTGACAGGTTGTAGCCTTAACCTAGGATAATTTCTCACAAGGGAAAAATTGTACGTCACGATCGTAGGGTCTTATTACGTCGTGATCGGTATGGACTAGTTGGAATCGCATGAGGCGATACTCAACTATAAGATGAAACGATTGATCTTGGTGGATGATGAGGGACAGAGATGCGTGATTGTAGGTAAGAACCAAGGATTCTCCATGAGGTTCATCTCATCCTTGCAGCTACGGAAGAGCATGTGCAAGGGATGTAAGATTTATGCGATCCTTGCGTTAAATGAGAAGGGAGTAGTGGAAGGTCTAGAAAACCTTCCGATGGTGCAAGAGTTTGCGGATGTCTTCCCTAGGGATTTAACTAGGATTCCGCTAGAGAGGGAATTGGAATTTACCATCGACGTAAAACTGAGAAATGAACCGATAACAAAAACTCCTTCTCGGATGTCGACCCTGAAGTTACAGTAGTTGAAAATGAAACTGAAGGAGTTGTTGTACCTTCGAATTATACGTCCAAGTGTGTCATCGTGGGGTGAGCCTATTATATTCATATGGAAGAAGGATGGGTTGTAGAGAATCTGCATTGAATATCATCAATTGACCAAGGAAACGATCAAGAATCAGTATCCATTGCCAAGGACTGATGATTTGTTTGATCAGATGAAAGGTGAGACAGTGTTTTTAAAGATCGACTTGAGATTAGGGTATCACTAGTTATGGATCAAGGAGGAAAACATCCCTAAGACCGCCTTTAAGATGAGGTTTGGAAATTACGAGTTTACTGTTTTATCGTTTGGACTGATGAACGCCCCAGGTGTATTTATGAGTTTGATGAACGGGGTGTTCTGCGAATACTTGGAAAAGTTCATCCAAGTATTCATTAACAATGTTTTGATTTACTCTCGGACGATGGAGGATCATGATGAGCACTTTCTCTTGGTACTACAGAGTCTACGAGAGAACAAATTGTATGGGAAACTGTCTAAATGATCGTTTTATCAATCAAAGATTTACCACTTAGGGAATGTCATCTCCGACGAAGGTATCGTTGTGGATCCAACAATGGTCGAGGCTATTATGGAATGGCCTGCAACGATGATGGTCTCCAAAGTGCGTAGCTTCATTGGTTTAGCGGGATACTATCCACGATTCATCGAGGGTTTTTTGAAGATAGCAAATCCGATCACAGAATTGCAAAGGAAGAACAACAAGTTTGTTTGGATGGAGAAATGCGCGTAGGAATTTCGGAGGCTCAAGGAGATGTTGACAACAACACCATTACTAAAGGTCCCTGACATGGAAATGGAATTCTTTGTATGCATTGACACATCCAATGAAGGCTTAGGTGGAGTCTTGATGCAATATGGTCGAGTGATCACTTACATCTTGAGAAAGTTGAGAACGCATGAGGAGAACTATGCAACGCATGATTTGGAGTTTTTATCCATTGTTCATGCCTTGAGAGTTTGGAGACACTACCTTATCGAACCAAAAATTGAACCAAAAAAAGACCACTATGGTCTACAACACATCTTTACTCAAATCGACTTGAATGCGTGACAACGACATTGGTCGAAATTGCTCAGGGAGTACGATTTCGATATCACTTACATAAAATGAACAATGAATAGAGTGGTTGATGCGGTGAGTCGGAGACCACACATATTTTCGGTGATGCCTCTTCAAAAGAATCTATGTGAAAATATTTTAACTTTATAGCGTGACGATGACTGGTACAAATAGGTCAAGGATTTTATCAGACAAAACACAATGATGGTATTAAAATTTGATGGATTTACTATGGACAACGACAGATTATTGAGATTTAAAATTCGAATTTAAGTACTTCCCAATGACGAGTTGAGGAGTTTGATCCTAAACAAGGCTCATAGAGTAGTGTACATCGCTCATCCTGGAGTCACGAAGACGAGGGCAGACCTTAAACCCTTATTATTTTGGAAAGGAATGAAGACAGACATAGTCAACTATGTGGAAAGATGTCTAGAATATCAGTAGGTGAAGGCTGAACATAGACATCCGGCATGATTACTACATCCACACGCTATTCTAGAATCGAGATGGGAGGAAATTTCGATGGATTTCATTGTTGGATTGCCACTGACAGCGAGGAGACACAACTCAATTTTTGTAGTAGTCGACACTCTGATGAAGAGTGCACATTTTATCCCTGTGTGTACGACATATCAGGAACCTGACATATCTAGATTTTTCATCAGTGATATTTTGAGGTTGCATGGCATGCCTAAGAGGATTATATTCGATAGAGGATCAATGTTTACAGGACGATTTTGGACTAGTTTCCAAGAGGCCTTGGAAACCCAACTTAACATTAGTACCGCATATCATCCAGAGACAGATGGGCATAATGAAAGAAAAAAAAAATCTTTGAGTATATGTTGCGTATGTACGTGATGGACCAACAGAAGCATTGAGAAGAATTATTTCCACTGGTTGAATTTGCATATAACAATAGTTAACAAAGCACCATTAAGATGGTTTTGATTTTCTTTACGGGCGACCGTGTCGGACGCCTTTGAGTTGGGATTGTCTTGAGGATAGGGTCTTGGTGGGACCAAAATCGATCCAAGAAATGGAAGATAAAATGCAAACAATAAGGCACAGGATCAAGGAAGTGCAGGATCAACAGAAGAGTTATGTCGATGCACATAATGTCGATCATAGTTATGAAGTTGGCGATCGAGTCTTCTTGTGAGTGAAACCGCATAATATTTTGATCAAGTTTGGAAAGGGTGCTAAACTCTCTCCTAGGTTCGTGGGACCCTTCAATATTGTGGAAAAGAAGGTTCCCGTGGCCTATCAACTAGCATTGCCTGATTCTTTCAGGCGTATGCACGATGTTTTTCACGTATTTGTTTTGAGACATTATGTTAGTGATCCTACACATGTTATTGACATGAGTTCCTTGCAAGTATCGGATGAGGGTACGCTCACGGTGGAGCCAATCCGCATCTTGGACCATCACATTTGACAACTATGGCGTCAAACAATATATCAGGTCAAGGTTCAATGGGACAACTATAGTCCACACTCGACGACCTGGGCGGACGCATATGATATGTGTCAGCAGTTTCCATTTTTATTTGATAGCTAGACATATGATACTTTGATACACTTTATTTCGGCACTTACATACAATGAAACTTTGGGACAAATTTTAAAACAAGAGGGGGTGTATGTAACATCCCGCTCTTGCGCGCACTGAGCAAACTTATTCTTTGACGACACTTGCATGCAAGTGATCTGGTTCTTTATACGATTGGTTGTTTTGATTATGATTATGAGATATTGTGGATTTGATGATATGTTATTTTTGTTGTATTTACATCGACAGGTGATATTGACTGGGTTCTCCTGAGTGTGCAAAACTATGGACATTTGAGGTTGCCAAGGCATCGATCAA
This sequence comes from Picea sitchensis, assembly GCA_010110895.2. Classification (NCBI taxonomy): domain Eukaryota; kingdom Viridiplantae; phylum Streptophyta; class Pinopsida; order Pinales; family Pinaceae; genus Picea; species Picea sitchensis. The sequence goes on along the minus strand of SNQJ01S0024571.1, from coordinate 185,773 downwards.
ACTCTGTGGACTCCATATCAATTTAGGGAGTGGATTGTTAGGGTTTGAATGTTGTTGATGTGACATATGTACATATGATTAGATATTATGATGTTGATTTTTATTGCTGACATGATTCGTTGATGGATGTAGGCTAGCGATAGCTTACTGACCAAACTCACATTTGGAGTAAAGGGGACATGCACAACAGCCAGAGACATTGAGGGAGAGGTGTGCCAACATCCTTGCCACAACCTACTGGCACTCCCACCATGGCTCGAACTGTAGGTTAATGATTACCTAGTTCGAGAAGACCCACGATGTCGTGAGGGCAGACTATGACAGTCTCTCACAATGATTCTAAGGGGCTCACAATAAGGCAGGGTCCTTATTCCTTAAAGGCCCTTAGTCTCCCACAATATCACCTGATGGAGTATTGACTCTAGGGGTTTGATGTCTACCAAATTTAGTCAAGAGGTGAGTGGCACCCTTCGAGCATATAGTGCGTCTTGAAGGGAACGCCATGCAAATAAAACAGAAAGAGGCGAGTGGCACCCTTGGAGCACATAGTGAGTCCTGAAGGGCACGTCGTGATTTTAACTTGTAAGTTAATAAACCTAGTACCTAGAATACTAAGCCTCCTTAGGACCTGGTCGACCTTAAATTAGATGATGGTATAAGTAAAATTTAATAACTTTTTGTTCCCTTAAAAACTATCACCCAACCTAGTGAATTTAAAACCTAGGTCTAAGTAGAACATGTGATCAAAGGAAAACTATATAGACATGTAACAAGATGGGGGTAAAGAAAATTTAAAACCTTTTATTAAAAGTAAAACATTATAATGGAGGATTACATTATTAAAAGGGTAAATGGTTGTTTTGTTTAAACTTGCTAATTCTGAACTTAGTTAAAAAGAAAAAGGGGAAACTTAAAGAAAAAGGGAAACTTAAAGAAAAGGGGAAACTTAAAGAAAAAGGGTGAATGTCTAACTTAGTAAGGAATCTGGCCTTTGGAACTTTCTATTTATGAACTCAACTAGGATTTAAGTAAGGCATAAGTCATTTAAGAATTGTAAGGGAATAATGGGACACCGAAGAGTGTTTTTAGGAACTCTTTTAGGTGGGTGAGGGAAATAGACAAACTTAACTAATTAATAAATTGATTTTCTGGTGCAACTAGGGGATCGGGCGACATGTGTATGGGGGATGTTTTTTGTAATTAATTAAATGAAAAAGGAATCTAATGAGGGTTTGGGAAACTAATGACTAAGAAAAATCTATAAAAAGGATGGCGGAGGAGGAGTATGATCACATAAGGCTTGCGTAATGTTACGTTGCTGAAATTTTATCTTGAATGAGTTTCTCTTGTGGGAGTTGGGATACCCAGCTCGGGTGATGAGTGGTAGCTAAACCTTGCGAGGTGAGCTGGGAGATAGCATTCTATGGTATTGTGTGCATGGCCCCTTTGTGGCTTGGGTGGCTCAGGGGGAAGAAGAGTACCCCTAGCATTGGTTGGGAGGTATCGTTGAGGTCTCATCGGTTGACAAGAGGGATCTGGACAGAGCAAACGTGCGGGACAACATCTACAAGATCATCGCCTTTAGATTCGGTACACATAATTAAATTTTGTTATATTCAGTTAAATTTTTCTGCATATGAGATTATAATGATTTTGAAGCAACTGATGCATTTCCAGTTGACACTATTTTATCTGTTCATAGTAATTATTTAAATCTAATAATTTATCCAGTTTCAATTCCTATTGTGGTTTTAGGATGTTGGTTTTAGTCGAGTTGGGCTCTTAAAAATTGTTTTTCTTTGTAAACCCTTCCATCAGTATCGATTTCCAGTGTATTTGTTGAACGATTTACAGTGATGTGGTTGAGCGATTTATAGTAATTTTGTTGAGCAATTTCCAGTATATTTGTTGAGCGATTTACAGTGATTTTGTTGAGAGATTTACAGTAATTTTTGTTGAGCGATTACAATGATTTGTCAAGCGATTTGTTGAGCGATATACAGTGTATTTGTTGAGCGATTTATAGTGTTTTGTTGAGCGAATTAAAGTGATGTTGTTGAGCCATTTACAGTGTTTTGTTGAGCTAATTACAATGATGTTGTTGAGCGATTCACAGTGTTTTGTTGAACGAATTACAGTGATGTTGTTGAGCGATTTACAGTGTTTTGTGGAGCGATTTACAATGTAAATGTTGAGCAATTTTCAATGTTTTTGTTGAGCGATTGTTGAGCGATTACTGTGATTTTTAAGCGAATTGTTGAGCGATGGCAGATAACTTGCATTCACAGGAATAATTTGCATTATCGTTTACATGATATTTCGCAGTTGCAGTATTAATTTGCTTCACAACGATAAATGCATTTACGGTGATAATTGCAGTATTCATTGGATAAATTGATATTTTATAAGCTAAATATATAAATTGATGGGTATTCAATGGATAAAAAACTCTTGAAATTCATCCACCAGTAAATTATGTATACAGTTTAATAAACTAGTCTAATCCTTACATAGTGGGAGGAAGGGAGGCCAGGAAATATGTTATCAATTTTTTAAATTAATTAAATTCATTTCTTGAACATCTGTATAGCCTTGAATTCTCCCAAGACGTCAACCAATGACCGCGGGTGGACGCTAATAACGAACACAGAGATCCCCATAATCACATAGAGATTTTATTTATTTAGTGAATAGTGTTGGCAGAGTTTTTATGTTTAGGAAATTTCTCTGTCATAATTATGGCGATCGGTTGTGGCAGGGTATCCGTTGTGCTCATCCCTTTAAACCAGTAATGGAATTTCTTGTTAAACCCTTTTTATATAGTTAAATTCCTTCGCACAGATACCAGCGAACGTGTATGGTATTAATAAATGGCATTGTAGTTACCAGACTTTAATTTCAATAATTACCGACGGTGGCATTTTTCCCAGCTGGTGTGTATAAAAAAATAAAGGCTCACTTCACCATGTTACTCATAAGGCTCCCAACCACCCTCGCCTTACTCAGGTCGTTCCCTTATTGTACAACTTATTTCGGTCAGATTTGGCGACTATGCCTGCATTTATGTCTCCAAGTATGCAGCTTGATTTTAGTTCCATGTAAATTATTGTATGGTGATTAGATATGGTGTTCTAATCCATAGCTCGATTTCTTCAAAATTTTACCCTTTTTATTAATTGTGTTCTATTCCATATCTCGAATTCATCAATTTGGTATTAGTTTAGTAATATGTATATGAGCACCTTTAAAAAAAAGAAACGATAATTATAATACTTTATTTAAGTTGATAACACCAATTTGTTTTCTTGCATAATGTGGTTAATGATTTATAAACCAAATCTACATTTGGTGATATACTTGATTATTCACATCTATCCTAATTTGGTTTTTCCTATTTGAGATAAAGGTGATAGGTCATCAATGTTTTTAAATATTGGATGTCTAACTCAACAATTGCTTTAATGAAAAGGGTTATAAAAATGGGATATAATTTTGCAAATTATAAATGTCTTCATGTTTAACACATCCTCCTTCCTCTTGAAATTTTAGAACATTGTCCTTCAATTTTCAAGAAATTATGTTTGGTTATATTTCTTTTCCCTTCCATATCTAGAACTCTTCAATTCGATATTAGTTTAGTAAGATGTATCATTATTTATTGAAACCTTGTTTTAATGTGAAGAAATTTTAATGAATTAAGAAAAATCATATAGAAGTTAGACTATGATTTTATAAACTACAAGTTCTTCACCTTAACACATTCTCTTTTCATTTACAACTTTAAGGCGTGTTCAATTTTAAGTTTGGTAGACGGGTTAGAATTGTTTGTTTGAGCATGGGTCCCTAGCGCCTCTGTCACAAGGTGGTGACGTGATACCTTATGATTGGGTCAGTGCACGCGTTGATCGAGAAGCACATATGAAATCTGACTTTGGATCATGCATCTCCCACTGTGGATGATGTTGTTTTTTTTAAGTACGGTTGTGTTGGGTTGTAACGTCATTGTGTTTGTCTCTCGCTCACCATGAAGGTTCTAGATATTGGTCGTCGAAGTTGTTGTGGTTGGTTTGATTGATGTTGTCTGTAAGGTAGCTAGAGAGGTAGTGGGGGGGG